>PVHP010027846.1:0-15000 GCA_004024765.1 Zapus hudsonius
TGAGGCCCAGATAAATAAATTTGTCCTTTAATAATTAAAACAGGCTGGAGAGATGGCTTAGTGGTTAAGGCACTTGCCTCCAGTGCCTGAGGCCCCTGGTTCAATTCCCCAGGACCCACATAAGCCAGACCCACAAGGTGGTGGCCCTGGTGCTCTCTCTCTCTTTCTCTCTCTCATCATCTATCTCCTGTATCTCTCTGCTTGAAAATAATAAATAAAATATTATAAAAAATAATTAAAACAGTATCTATAGATTTTAAAAAATCATCTGAGATTCCAGCACTTGAGAAGTAGAAGCAGGAAGATCAGGAGTTCAAGATCCTTGCCCTAAACAGTGAGTTCAAGGCCAACCTGGGTTCCATGAGACCCTATCTTAAACCCTCCTCCATATATAGCTCTGATCTTTATAGCCATATACATTGGGAACTTGCTGATTCAGAGTTACACATTAAACAAATATAATATAAACACACAGGCATTTCATTCATTCTGATCTCAGCAAATTGGCTTTTGCCCATGTAGATTTTATTCAAAATTGAAAAATATGTATTCTTTGGGAGAAAGCAAAAAAAAAAAATCTAGTACCCTAAGAAACCATTGTGGTGCTCGCTTCGGCAACACATCTACTAAAATTGGAACGATACAGAGAAGATTAGCATGGCCCTTGCACAAGGATGACACGCAAATTCGTGAAGCGTTCCATATTTTACAAAACTTATTTATTCATTTTCAAGCAGAGAGATACAGAAGAGTGAGAGAGAGAGAGAGAAAGAGAGAGAGAGAAAGCGTGCATCAGAACCACCACCTTGTGGGTCTGGCATATGTGGGTCCTGGGGAATTGAACCCCGGGCCTTAGGCACTGGAGACAAGTGCCTTAACCGCTGAGACATCTCTCCAGCCCGCGTTCCATATTTAAAACAAAACAAAAGAAAAGAAACCATTGTGGAAGCATGCTGGAAAACGGCCAAGTAAACAACCCCAGTTATCCTCTGAGAGGGAGGTCAGCAGAGTGTGGGCAGTCCTTGAAGGAACAATGATAGAAGTTGTTTCAGTGTTTGACTGCAAGTTTCTCTCTCTCTCTCTCTCTCTCTCTCTCTCTCTCTCTCTCTCTCTCTCTCCCTCTCTCTCTCTCTCTCTCTCTCTCTCTCTGTTTGCCTCCCTACTTTATTCCTCCTCTGCTTTCCTTCCTTCCCTACTTCATGTATGTGTGTGGTTTTCGGACAAGGTCTCACTATGTAGCCCAGACTGGCTTTGAATTCTCTTTTCTTTTCTTTGGTTGTTGTTGTTGAAGGTGCGAGTGTAAGACTAAACTCAAAGTCATGATCCTCTTGTCTCATCCTCTTCTTCAGCAGTTTCTTACTGGCAGTGCCGTCACAACTCTTGATCCTCCATGCCAGCCTCCCGAATCCTGGGATCCCAGGCATATACAATGATGCCCAGGGTTTTTTTTCTGAGCAGGGTCTCATGTATCCCAGGCTCACTATGTAGCAAGGTGCCCTTGCTGGGATTACAGATGTGCACCAGCACACCTGGTTTATAATGGGAAATGAATCCTGTGCGTGTTGGGCAGGCACTCTATACCCCAGCTCTCCTTTTCTTCCTTTTATGCTGGATCTGTGAAAGAGAGATCAGAATGGGAAGCTTGGAGCTTTCAAAACTATAGCCTGTCCTTAACCAGAGGCAAATAGGCATGTGATAAGCAATCAGTCCTTTCATCTCAGAGCTAAATGGCTGTAATCTACACGCAAAGGTTTTTGGTGTCAACATGCCGAGAGGGTCTGGAGAACCAGTGGACTGAGGGAGATGAAGGTTCAAGTGTGATTTCTCTTTCTCTGGCTTTTCTCCACAACCCATTCCTGGATCCACCCAAGTGTGCCCAATTTGCCACACACCTTGATCGTGCTTTAAAAGAAATGTGGGTGGAAGCCGGGCGTGGTGGCGCACGCCTTTAATCCCAGCACTCGGGAGGCAGAGGTAGGAGGATCACCATGATGATCATCATGGCCACCCTGAGACTACATAGTGAATTCCAGGTCAGCCTGGACTAGAGCGAGACCCTACCTCGAAAAACCAAAAAAAAAAAAAAAAAATGTGGGTGGATTTAGAATTAGTCCCTTTGGTAGTATGGGAGGGTGATTAGCCATCATATCACCTCCCAGCCACTTAACCACAGCTGTCAGCCTGCTCCCTCCTCTCTCTACAGATGCTCACTGCTGTGTTGTCAAGTGGCCTGGCTTTGCTTGGAGCTTTGATTTGCTTTATCACTTCTGGAATAGCCCTGAGAGATGGCCCTTTGTGCGTGTTCCGTGTCTCATCCTTCAATCAGACTCAAGCTTGGAAATATGGCTACCCATTCCAAGATCTGAATAATAGGTAAGTGGGTGGAGACCTGGATTTGAAGGCTTTTTAAGAGACAATGACACATAGAGGAACAACAAACTCCTTTTGGTCACACTTTGCTCCTCTGGGACCACAAAACTGCAAACGGAACAGTATAGCTGCCCTCCCACAAACCCAATCCTATGACCTGGATCAGGGAAGCCACTTTTCCCAGCCCCACCATTTGCTATTGGGTTGCTTATTTGGCTTTCCTTACTACTCCCCACCCTGACCTCCTTATTTCGGGGCACAGGAATTATTTGTATGATCATTCACTCTGGAACTCCATCTGCCTGGAGCCCTCGAAAGCAGTTGCTTGGCACGTGTCCTTCTTCTCCGCCCTTCTGTGCATCAGCCTCCTGCAGCTTCTCCTGGTGGCCATTCATTTCATCAACAGCTTCATCGGCCTGTTCTGCAGCTTCTGTGAGAAGTGACAGGTAATTGACATACTTTCATGAGCTGGTGCTCTCCTCATAAGCTGCCTTGAACCCTTTCTAAAGCAAGTAGAGACTATGAATGCCTTTCAGGTGGTCCTGTAGGAATGACAGTTCCTTTCATAGAGGGTGAAGGATATAATGTGCTTAAAGTCAGTTTGTGTACTTTAAGAAGATAATAGTAGGGCTGGAGAGATGGCTCGGTTAAGGCACTTGCCTCCAGTGCCTAAGGCCCCCAGTTCAATTCCCTAGGACCCACATGGGCCAGACCCACAAGGTGGTGGCTCTGGTTCTCTCTCTCTCTCTCTCTCTCTCTCTCTCTGTATCTCTCTGCTTAAAAATGAATAAATAAAATATTTTTTAAAAAAGAAGATAATAGTAATAAAATTAGTAACAAAGTTATTACTGTTATATAGGGACTTAAAGTCCAGTAATGATCTCATTTCAGCCTCTTGACAATCCCAGTGAAATTACAGATCCAGAAGCTGAGGCTCTCAGAGGGTAACAGACTTGCTACCCAAACACACAACCCCCTAACTTCTTTTTTTTTTTCTTTTTTTGGTTTTTCGAGGTAGGGTCTCGCTCTAGTCCAGGCTGACCTGGAATTCACTCTGTAGTCTCAGGGTGCCCTTGAACTCACAGTGATCCTCCTACCTCTGCCTCTGAGTGCTGGGATTAAAGGCATGCCACCATGCCCCTGGAGAAAGTATGTTTTTAAGTAGGATGTCAGCAAGATCATGAGTCTGTGGCTAGCATAGAAAGACCCTCTCTCAAAACTACTGTGACAGGGTTACACAACTACCACAAAACATTTTTGTTGTTTAAGCTACCGAGTCTGTGCAAATATGTTATTACACTAATACACCAGGGCTCCTTTCATTGTACTGTAAAATTCAACAAATAGCACTCAGGAGGCAGAGGTAGGAGGATTGCCATGATTTCGAGGCCAGCCTGAGACTACATAGTGAATTCCAGGTCAGCTTGGGCTAGAGTGAGGCCCTACCTCGAAAAACCAAAAAAAAAAAAAAATTTTTTTTCAACAAATAGAATATGCTGAGAATATGCTATGAGCCTGGCACTGCCATGCATGGTGCAGATCCAATTCAAAGGCGCGGAAGACATGTACTTGCCCCTGAACCTTCACCCTGGTGGTCCATTTACCAATAATTTGGATGTTCTATGGTAAGGGCTATGTTAAAGTTCAACACAGTTTACAAGAGAGCTTGAAGGAAAATGAGCTCCAGGGGGAGACCAAGGGTTAGGTTGTATCTGAGCTGATGCTTTGGAGCAGAACTGAGCTAGAGCTCCTTCCATGGGAACATGGGAAGAAGGCAGAGCTCGTAAGAACCTCATGACTCACCAGGGCTGTGGGCCTAGCAGGGCTGCCCAGGGCAAAGCTGAGAGACAGATCTATCAAGGACAAAAGGAGGACCTGCCTCACAAGAAGGCAGAAGTCCTGAAGTGCAGTCACCGTAGCCCACACCCAGCAGTATCCAAAGAGCATTGTGACCATGGCTTGCCTCATACTTGCTGTTTGGCTGAATTAGTATCGGGGTCATGGCTAAGAGACACCTGATCTCTAGAAGCTTCTCCTGCTTGGAAAGGTACTGACACCTTCTGATTACAAACACTTTAAGGAGAGTGCAGCTTAGTGGTGGAGTGCATGCTTAATATGTGCAAGGCCCTGGTTCCATCCCCAGCAAAACACACAACACACATGCACACTCACACGCGCATACACACACACAAAGATAATGTCTATCTAATGTTGGCTATGTTAGGCATGCAAGCACAGATGCAGGCATGCACTCCCCCACACAAAGCATTCACAATCCCTATCCTGCCTCAGCCCTACTTGAAAGCTCAGCAGGATCCTAGAGGAGAGGTCAGTCTTGGGCACCTCGACAATTCACAATAGCTTCCTTTCAGAAACTTCAGACCAAACCAGAGCAACTGCTAACCTGACAGAGAACAGTCTCAGTGGGCCAATTTCCCTCTTCTTCAGATTGTGCACACATAGTGGGTCTTCACCTAGCTGGCTATTTCCACTTCCTTCCCTTCCTCCCTCCATGACTTCCTTCCTTTTAAAATCGTTTTTATTTGTATTTATTTGAAAGGAGAGAGAAAGAGGAGGAGGGAGGCAGAGAGGGAATAGGCACGAAAGGGCCTTTTGCCACTGCAAACGAACTCAAGATGCTTATATCTCTTTGTGCATCTGGCTTTATGTGGGTACCAGGGAATCAAACCCAGGCCATCAGGCTTAGTAATCAAGAACCTTAACTGCTGAGCCATCTCTCCAGCCCAAATCATTTTTAGTTTTACAGGGTACTACTATGTGTAGTCCAAGTTGGTCTCACACTCACTAAGTGGCCCAAGCTGGCTTCGGACTAGAAGAAATCCTTTGCCTCAGCCTCCCAGGTGTTGGGATTACAGGTGTAAGGCCCCATCCCTGGCCACTCCTAGATTTCACAGTATACAAGGTCAAGTGTGGGGCTGAAGCTGGCAGAGCCTTCTCTGACCTTGAAGTGCAATTCCATTGGGTGAAGGAGTAGAGCCCTGAAAAGTCATTCACCTCCTTTCTTCAAATTCAATTTAGGCCCAGGGAGAAGAGTCTTAGAGAGGCAAGAGGAGAAAAGAGAGAAAGAAAAGAGACATTTCCAAATGGACCATCAGGTCATAGGGGCTGATGTGATTCTGTTCATCAATATGGTAAACTTTTGGGCTGGAGAGATGGCTCAGCGGTTAAGGCACTTGCCTCCAGTGCCTAAGGCCCCGGGTTCAGTTCCCCAGGACCCACATAGGCCAGACCTACAAGGTGGTGGCCCTGGTTCCCTCTCTCTCTCTCTCTCTCTCTCTCTCTCTCTCTCTCTCTCTCTGCTTGAAAATGAATAAAATATTTAAAAAAAATATGGTAAACTTTTTTTTTTTATGAGACAGTCTGATGTAGCTTATGCTGGCCTCAAGTTCATTTTGTAGCGGTGAACCCCTGACTCTCTTGCCCCCACCTCCCAAGTGCTAGGATTACAGTATGCACCACCACACCCATCTTCAGAAAACATTCTTAAGAAAATTTCTCTCTTGTGTACACCTTCATATATCTGATCTTGGAATGAAGAGGTTGTTTCCTTATTCAGAGAAAGGGAGGCCCATCTTCAGAATGGCTTGTCCTTGAACTTTTTGTTTAGAGCTCAGGTGTTCAGAGGACAAAGGGCATTTCTCATATAGGAAAAAATACTGCTAAGGAAATTCCCCTTAATTCTAAATTCAAATCACAGGGCTCTGTATGCCCTCATAGCTGCCCAAGGTAACACTTGTGCTGTTAATAAGATTAAATGCTATATATATTTCTCTTCTTAATAACTCTATTAATATATGTCATATGCTTTCCAAGTCATACAGGAACTGTCTCAGACCATATCAAATGCTACGATGCCATTCAATAAACAATTCTGGGGATGAATCTCACCCTGCAACAGATTGGTTATCCAGTGATGTGGTACAGGAGAATGAAGGGACATTAACGACTCGTGCAATCCATGTGCCTGATTTGGGGCCTTGTACACTGAAACAAGAGACCATCTGGAGATTCCCGGTCTGAAGATTAGAGGACATCATTCATGTATCACTGCTGACTTCCTAATCTGCAGCTTTAAATTAGAAAATGTCATCTTTTGTGGTAAATACATTAAAGTATTGAGGACGAGTTTAGCAATATACTGTCAAATGGTTTAAAAAACAAGGTCTTTGTTTTGTACTTGCATTTGTTTTCTGTAAATTTGAGATTGTTTCAAATTTTATAATCTTTTTGAGGTGGGAAATAGGTCCTGTTTTTCAGAAAAATCAAAATGTAAACAACTAGTAAAAGGGCTGGGCCTATGGCTCAGTTGGTAAAGTATTTGTTGCACAAGCATGAGGACCGGCCTGCCAGAGAGCATCCCTGCAGCTTGCTGGCTAGCTACTCTAGCCAGATGTGTGAGCTCTAGGTTCTGTGGAAGACCTCGTCTCAAAAACTGATGTGCAGGGCTGGAGACATGGCTCAGTGGTTAAGGCACTTGCCTCTAGTACCTAAAGCCCCAGGTTCAATTCCCCAGGACCCACATAAGCCAGACCCACAAGGTGGTGGCCCTGGATCTCTCTCTCTCTCTCTCTCTCTCTTTCTCTCTCTCTCTCTCTCTCTCTCTCTCTCTCTCTCTCTCTCTCTCTCTCTCTGCTTGAAAATGAATAAATAAAATATTTTTTAAAAAACTGATGTGGTGAGGCTGAAAAGATGGCTCAGCCAGTAAAATGCTGTCCCTTAAGCATGAGGACCTGCTGGGATCTCTAGCACCCATGGAAAAGCCAGGTACATCCCAGCACCTACCTCTGGCCTCCACATCCACGTACCCACAGGCATGCAAAAATGATCAAAGTAAATAAAGTTTTAAAAATAAGGTAGAGAGTGACTGAAACAGACACTTAGCTTTAATGTGCCCACACACATGTGAACACACACATATAAATGCAAAAATAAAGAATAAAAAAGGACTTTAGGGGCTGGCGAGATGCTCCGTGGACAAAGCACTGCCACACAAGCATGAGTCCCTGAGTGCTGAACCCCTGCGCCTACATAAGAGGCTGAATGCTAGGCATGTGGTTGAACCCAGCCAAGCCTATGGGCAAGAAGGTGGCAGAGACAGGAGCACCTGCTGGAAGCTCTTGGACTCA
Source organism: Zapus hudsonius (assembly GCA_004024765.1). Lineage (NCBI taxonomy): Eukaryota > Metazoa > Chordata > Mammalia > Rodentia > Dipodidae > Zapus > Zapus hudsonius. The sequence goes on from PVHP010027846.1 coordinate 7,518, forward strand.
CTAGCCTGACGAAAGCAGCAGTGAGCATGAGTCCCTGCCTCAAAGGATGTGGAAGACGAGGTTCGGTTCAACATCTGAAAGTTGTCCTCTGACCTCCATCCATGTGTGCTCAGTGAGCATGCTCACCCCACCCCCACACATACACACACACACACACACACACAGGACTATGAAAGACCACAGTGTTTGCAGATTTTCCCTGTCCAGACTAGGTCACAGGGAAAATGGGGCTGACCCATATAGGTAAGTTTCACGGGTAAATATCTCCGTATAATTGTATAAATTCAGCACCTTTTTGCTGCAAAGTGTTTCCACCATACCTTGTTCTTTGTCACAGCAAGTGACGCTTTATTTAATAATAATTAGTTTAGCCAAATCTCTCATTATGTAGCCCTGGTTGGTCTATATCCCACTATGTATAACAGGCTGGCCTTGAATTTGTGGGGATCCTCCTCCTGCTTTGCCTACTAGGCTGGGACCATCAGTGTATGCCAACATGCTGGTGGGCACCACTACACCCAACTTCTGTTTCCTAAGGTCTCAATTTTATTTATTTATTTTGGTTTTTCGAGGTAGGGTCTCACTCTCGCTTTCTCTCTCTCTGTATCTCTCTGCTTGAAAAATAAATAAAATTTTTAAAAAAGACTACAGCTATAAGACCTGCTCCAAATGAGAAGAATTTAAAGAAACACACCTCAAGCTCTTGCTCTCCTGTTTCACCGACGCAGCTTAGCGCGCTCTGCAAACCCAGGCGAGGGGGCGGGGCTCTGCGCGCACGGCGGCACGTGACGGCGGGAGGCCCGTCGCCTTGGCGACGCGCTGAGGGGCCGGCTGCAGCGTGGACGCAGAGCCTCGCTGTCCTGGGCATGGCCACGTCCGGCGGCGCGTCCTTATCTGTCGGCCCCTCCGAAGCGGGCCTGGATGCGGACAGGAACACGGGGGAGTCCGAGAACACCTACATTCTGAGGCCCATCTTCCAGCAGAGGCGGGTAGCGGACGGGAAGCTGAGCCCCGGGCTCCTGGAAGTCGGGCCGCGGGAGGGTGAGGGGCGGGGCGGGGCCAGCGCGGGGCGGGGCCGGAGCCAGAGCGGGGCGGGGCCGGAGCCAGAGCGGGGCGGGGCCATCGTGGGGACCTGGGCCTGGGCGGAGTCAGAGCGGGGCGGGGCCAGCGCGGGGGCCGGGCGAGGCCGGAGCCAGAGTGGGGCGGGGCCAGCGTGGGGACCTGGGCCTGGGCGGAGTCAGAGCGGGGCGGGGCCAGCGCGGGGGCCGGGCGAGGCCGGAGCCAGAGCCAGGCGGGGCCAGAGCCAGAGTGGGGCGGGGCCAGCGTGGGGACCTGGGCCTGGGCGGAGTCAGAGCGGGGCGGGGCCAGCGCGGGGGCCGGGCGAGGCCGGAGCCAGAGTGGGGCGGGGCCTGCGCGGGCAGGCTGTGGAGGCTTGGGTCCGTCTGCGGACCACGGCTGACTCTCCGGCATCCCGGGAGACTGGAGAGGCGGGAATCTAGCCGTGCAGATCGCTGGCCAGTAGTGTTCCGAGGGCTGTTGCGTGCAGGCCTGGGCTACAAGGCACTTCTGGCGTGTAGTAGCCACGCCTGTTTAGGAAGAAATCCAACATCAAGCAGAGATAAGAGCAAGAGCTGAGGCACCAGGGTTTATATGTCTGGTGTGATCGAGAACATAGAAGGCTACGTGCAGAACTGCACCCACGTCAGACAGTCTGGTATAGTAGATGACGTGTGACCTTGTGAGCTATGGGGATGACCCTGGCCTTGACTAAAGTGGGAAAGATCTAGGGCATTTGAAATAGAGGAGAGTCTCGTCTGACATGTATTTGAACAGAATTTATCTAGTTCCTATGTTGAAAACAAGATGTAGGGCACCGGCCAAATCAGACTCTAATCCAGGCAAGAGGTACTGGACATGGTTGCTTGACAAGAGAGACTGAATTTTAGGGCTGGGGAGATGGCTCAGGCTCAGTTCCCAAGTCCCCATGTAAAGCCAGATGCACAAGTGGCACGTGTGTTGGAGTTCAATGGCACAAGAGGCCCATTTATTCTCTCTCTTTTTCCCTCTCCTTGCAAATAAATATAATTTTTTTTTTTGTTTTTCGAGGTAGGGTCTCGCTCTAGCCCAGGCTGACCTGGAATTCACTCTGTAGTCTCAGGGTGGCCTTGAACTCATGGCAATCCTCCTACCTCTGCCTCCCCAGTGCTGGGATTCTGGTGTGCGCCACCACGCCCGGTGTAAAAAATTTTTAAAGTAAATGTATTTTAGATTGTTTTGATAATAGAACAGATAAGACTAATGCCAAGGCAAGTGGAAGACTGGAGGGAGATGTTGTTGACTGAAATGAGAAGCCCTAGGTCGGAAGAGGACCAGGAGCTCACTAGAGAGCTTGTCTGCAGTGCTGGGGAATGAACCCAGAGCCTTGCACGTGTCAGGCAAGTTCTCGACCAGCTGAGCTGCATTCCAGACCTGGGGTGTATTAATTTTGAGTTGACTATTAGACATCGTGATCTGATCGAATATATGTTGGTTTGAAGTTCTGGAACAATTAAGGCTGTAGATAAGCATTTGGGTTTGACTTTGGATTTTCTTGTTATATTTTACAATGAAAAATACAAAAAAATAACTCAAGGCTACTAATGACAAATTGAAATGAAACATTGGAGAAGGCTGGCATGTGAAAGTTGGGGTCTTGTAGTTGCCCGTTAGAGATGTTTTCCAATTGTTTCCTTTAGGTTCAGACCCTCTGTGGTGAAAGGCTGTATCCATGCTGTGCTGAAGGAGGAGCTGGCAAATGCTGAGTATTCTCCAGAAGAGATGCCTCAGCTCACAAAACACCTATCAGAGACCATTAAAGATAAACTCAAAGGTAGTTGCAGTTAGATCTGGAACTTACGTTCTCTTCAGGCCCTCAGTTCTACCCACCCGCCCCTGTGCCATGTCCAAACTAGGGGTGTAAACTATGGATTTTATTAAAGACAAGTTTCTCTTCAGTGTCTAGTCTTCTGTATTTGGTAACTTTCACTTGGTGGGTTTTTGCAGATGGTGGGAAAGAGTAGAGATTTGAGCTAAAACACTGTAGGAACCACTGTCCAAGAATCCAAATATCCAGAAAGGCTCCTTTCCCTTAGTTGATTTTAGACCAAACTATCAAATCCTTCAGCCTGGCATTCAGTACTCTCCCAGGCTGTCCTAGGTCCATCTTTCAGCCGAACCCTTAACTACTTGTCTTACCCAAGCCTCCATTCCTGCCAAATTCTACTTCTGCATGGTATATTTGTGCTCTTTTTGCTTTTCCATTTTTTTCCTTTTGTTAAAATGTTGGCCGGGCATGGTGGCACATGGCCTTAATCCCAGCACTTGGGAGGCAGAGGTAGGAGGATTGCCATAAATTCAAGGCCACTCTGAGACTAAATAGTGAATTACAGGTTAGCCTGGGCTAGAGTGAGACCCTACCTCAAAAAAAAAATCACCAAATCAGTTCTTTAGTTCTGTCTGTGCTCTCCTTCTTTTTCTGTGGTGCTAGGTGTTCAGCTTAAGCTCAACATGTATGTTGTATATTTTAGGGAGGTGCTCTACCATGAAGACATACCCCCCAGTCCTGCCTTATTTAAAAGGAGGGAGAGCACCAGGGTCTCCTGCCACTGCAAACAAACTCCAGATGCATGCGCCACTTTGTGTATCTGGCTTACATGGGTACTGGGGAATTGAACCAGGGTCGTTAGGCTTAGCAGGACAGCACCTTAAATTCTGAGCCATCTCTCCAGCCTCCTGCCTTATTTTTAAAAAAATATTTTGACTAATTTATTTGAGAGGGATACAAAAAGAGTACAAGTTGCTCCAGGGCTTCTTGCCACTGCATGCACCACTTTTTTTTTTTTTTCATCTGGCTTGATGTGGGTCCTGGGAAATCCAACCTGGACCAGCAGGCTTTGCAAGCAAATGCCTTTAACTGCTGAGCCATCTCCCTAGTCCTCTTTCCTCTTTTTTGTTGTATAATGTGCCACAATTTTTATTGCAATGTGGTCGGGTGTGTGTGTGTGTGTGTGTGTGTGTGTGTGTGTGTGTGTGTGTGTGTGTGTAAGGAGTTTTAGAGTCTTTTTTATACTTCAAGGCAGGGTCTCACTCTATCCCAGGCTTACCTGTAACTCACTCTGTAACCTCAGGCTGGCCTTGAACTCACAGCAATTCTCCTGTCTCAGCCTCCAATGCTGCAGCTAATGTTGTGCGCCATCACACCTGGCTTGAGGATAGGTAGGGAGTTTAATCTCAAAACAGTGTTGTTCCAATTAAGCCTTTTTTATACAGAAATTGCCATCATGACTGATACTCAAAATATCTCTAATGTTGCAATATTCACATAATAAGCATAATCTCATCTCACCTTATCATACAACAGTCTGACAGGTAGACAAGAACATTCCCTTAAATTTTTTTTTTTTTTTTTTTTTTGGTTTTTCGAGGTAGAGTCTCACTCTAGCACAGGCTGACCTGGAATTCACTATATAGTCTCAGGGTGGCCTTGAACTCATGGCGATCCTCCTACCTCTGCCTCCCAAGTGCTGGGATTAAAGGCGTGCGCCACCATGCCCGGCTTCCTTAAAAATTTTTATTTGCAAGGAGGGGGGGGTAAGAACACATATGAGCATGCCAGGGCCTCTAGTCACTGCAAGTGACCTCCAGATGCATGGGCCACTTTGTGTATCAAGCTTTACATGGGTACTGGGGAATAAAACCTGGGATTGTTAAGTTTTGTAGACAAGCACCTTAACTAAAGAGCCATCTCTCCAGCCCCAAGAAGGTGTGTGTACGTGTGGGTGTCTTTGTATGGGTGTACCAGAATCTCTTGTCTCTGCAAACGAATACCTGTCTGGCTTTATGTGGGTGGCTGGAGCCGGCAGGTTTTGCAAGCAAGTGCCTTTCCTTGCTGAGCATCTCCCCAGCCTGAGAACATTTCCCCTTTAACAGACAAGAGAAACTTAAATGGAAAAGTTAAGTCTCTGATGTTTCACTCTTGGCGAAGCTTATAAGTTAGGGTTGATCTCTGGATGTCTCTGACTCCAACGTTTACCATTATCGTCATTAAATACCTGTGGATTAAACGCTTATTGTGTTTTCTAGAAGAATTTGGACTCAGTAAGTAATTTTGATTGTAAATAACTTTGTTATCTTTTTTCTAGAATTGGGATATGACCGGTACAAAATGGTGGTGCAAGTAGTGATTGGAGAACAAAGGGGTGAAGGAGTATTGTGAGTAGTTGGCGTGTCCATCTTGTTTTCATTCATCTTTTTCCTAGGAGTGATTAATCCTGCTAGTTCAGTTAGATTGTATCTTTGCAAGAGTGAGGACAATCTCACAAGATGCATCTTGAGCTGAACAGTAAGGAATCTGGGTGAGCGCCACAGGATAATTGTCCTTCATGATACTTCCATGACTTATTTGCGTAGCTTCCGTAGACAATATGGGAGTATGTGCATGTTTTCTCCCATAGTCCTGTTGCCCAGCTCTTTTTTTTGGGGGGGTTTTTTTTTTGTTTTTCGAGGTAGCGTCTCGCTCTAGCCCAAGCTGACCTGGAATTCACTATGTAGTCTCAAGGTGGCCTCGAACTCACAGCGATCCTCCTACCTCTGCCTCCCGAGTGCTGGGATTAAAGGCGTGCGCCACCACACCCGGCTGAATAAAAATATTTTTAAAAACTTTTTGCCAGAGAATGGTGGTGCATGACATTAATCCCAGCACTTGTGTGGCAGAGCTAGGAGAATCGTCGTGAGTTTGAGGCCACTCTGAGACTACAGAGTGAATTTCAGGTCAGCCTGGGCTAGCAAGATCCTACCTTTAACCCCCCCCCCAATTTTTTTTTGTGTGTAAGAGAGAGCGGGAGAGAGAGAGAATGGTGCAGCAAGGACTTTTGCCACTGCAAATGAACTCTATTTTGTGCTTCTGGCTTTACATGGATACTGGGGAATTGAACTCAGGCTGGCAGGCTATGCAAATAAGCACCTTTAACCAATGAGTTATCTCCCTAGTCGTGATTTTTTTTCTAGTTGCTTCTTTTCTTTCCTGTATTGGCTTACCTTTCTCCTGTCCCATCCCTAGTTGTGAGCTTCGTTTAAGGCTTAGTTCTTGGTACCTTGTGTGGTACTGGGGAATTGAACCAGGAGCCTTAGGCACTGGAAGCAAGTGCCTTAACCACTGAGCCATCTCTCCAGCCCCTGAAGTAGTCATCTTTTACTTAGTCACCATGCCCTCTCCCTCACAGCATGTGTTTTGGGACCCTCACACTGTTCACCAACCTATCAGCACGTTCTGATTCTTCACTTTTTTATTGTTGTAGTGCTGGGGGAAGGGTAGACTTAGGGCCTCAAACATAGGAAGCAGTTGTTCTACCGCTGAGTCTCAGTCCCCACAATCATTTTGCATACCAGAACAGTCTTCTGAAAGATACCATAAACTAGTGTTTCTTATTTCAGATTGGTTTAGATTGACTTGTTGAATGTTGAATGTTGTCAAGCAAAGCTCTGAAAAGTATAGCATGCAAGGTCCTTCCGTCCTGCCTTTCAGAATTTATGATCTAAAATTTCAGTATCTGAAAATGTTCAGGGACTGAAGAACCCCTCTTACCTTCATTTATTTAGCTTTTCTAGTTTCAACACATAGTGATGTTGTATTTATACCCCAGCTACTCTCCCTGCCTATCCTAGGTTTTGTAAAATTCTATTCCTCATCCTATTTCATCTGTGAATGTAACAGCTTGTATCTTTAAAAAATAAGCACCGAGCCGGGCATGGTGGTGCACGCCTTTAATCCCAGCACTCGGGAGGCAGAGGTAGGAGGATCGCTGTGAGTTCAAGGCCACCCTGAGACTACATAGTGAATTCCAGGTCAGCCTGGGGTAGAGCGAGACCCTACCTTGGAAAACCAAAAAAATAATAATAATAAAAATAAGCACCACCCTCCCCCTTTTTTCAAGACAGGATCTCATGCAGCCCAGACTTGGCTCAAACTATGTAGTTGGGGGTGACCTTGAACTCTTGATCCTCTTGCTTCCACCTCCCAGGTATTGGGATTAAAGGAATGGACCACCCTACCTGGTTTTACGCTGTGCTGGGATTGAACCCAGGGCTTCATGTCTACTTGGCAAACACTCTACCAACTGAACTACATATCCAGCCCCGTGTGTGTGGGGGGGGGGGCAGACTCTCACTCTGGAGCCCAGGCTGGCCTCAAACTTGAAGTAATTCTCCTGCTACAGCCTCCTAAGTGCTAGGATTACGGATGTGAACCATTATACCTGGCTCCATCTTTATTACTGGCTTTGACTTTGACTAACATTTTCTTACCCAAGAAATGGGGAGAATAGAATGGCCAGTTTAAGGCTTTAGAGGGAGCATGGCATCCTGGATTTGAGTAGAAGACCAAACTCTAGTTCGGAGTTTGCCCCTTTATTTTATGGGTCTGGAATGATCAGCTTGAATGACAGAA
>PVHP010027846.1:20000-23595 GCA_004024765.1 Zapus hudsonius
GTGCATGCTTGTAATTCTATCACTGGGGAAGTTGAGGCAGGAGGATGGTGAAGTACAGGTCAGCCTAGGCTTCGTTGTAATTTACCACACACTATATTAATCTGAGTAGCTACTAGTCATCCCTGCTACTGTACACTTTGTCGTAGGGAAAGAGTTCAGAGAGATTCTTAAATGAGCATGAGTTAGGAGTGGTAGGGATCGTCTCTGCTTGGCTGAAAAGTGATTAGTTATACCTTTTATAGGCTAATGGATGACTACTTGACTTTCATTCTGCCTAACTAGAAGGAACTAGCATTTTTTCTAGAACAGAATATGCTTCAATATAACAGACTACGGAAGAGGAGTCACTTAGGCCTGGAGCCTTTGTTATGCCTTCTGGGGTATTCATTTTTGTCCTAGTCTGATTTGCACATTTTCTTTGAAAACTAGTATGATGACCAAACACAGTGGGTCCCACTAGGAGGTGAGAGATAGAGGCAGGGAGATCAAGCTATATAGCCTGAGTCCCCCTGGGTTATATGAACTCCTGTTTCAAAGAACCAAAAAGGAAAACAGTATGATTTTGCTCCAGTGATTAACCCAAGGTTTGGCCTAGTATAAAAACCCTTTCTATGTTTGTTGAATAAGAGTATCTCTGAAGAAATTAGAAGATCCAATTCAAAACCAAAATCTTAGATGGGATATTTTATAGGTCTCAGATATTGGGGAATAACTCAATATAAGCTCAAAACTAATCTGATGATATAGGTTATGTTTTGAAATTTGCCTTTACATTTAGAAATTCCAAGATCAGGCATTCTTTTTTTTTGGTTTTTCGAGGTAGGGTCTCGCTCTAGTCCAGGCTGACCTGGAATTCACTATGTAGTCTCAGGGTGGCCTTGAACTCACGGCAATCCTCCTACCTCTGCCTCCCAGAGTGCTGAGATTAAAGGCACCACGCCCGGCTTCAGGCATTCTTTTGAGTATATTAGTTACCTAAACTGTAGCAATCCTATCTTAGAAAAGTATGGCATAATTTCTTGAAATAACCTTATTCTTAGTAATGTCTCATATTAGATCTAGGTAGTTTGCCACCAGATTATTAACCTAGGATCTGAGTTGGCAAACTTCTGTAATGGGCCAGTGTGGGGCTGGAGAGATGGCTTAGTGGTTAAGGCACTTGTCCTTAATGGGCCAGTGTGATGGTTTAATTCAGGTGCCCCTCATAAACTTACCGGTTCCGAATGCTTGATCCCTAGCTGATGTCAATTTTGGAATTGGAAGCTTGTTGGAGGTGTGTTGGGGCGGACTAATGGGTGTTATAGCCAGCTCTTTCCCTTGCCAGTGTTTGGCACACTCTCCTCTTGCTATTGTCCACTTAATGTTGGCCAGGAGTTGATGTCCAGCCTCTACTCATGCCAGTTTTTCCCCCTGCTATCATGGAGCTTCCCCTTAAGTCTGTAAGCCAAAATAAACCCTTTCCTCCTCAAGCTGCTTTTGGTCAGGTTCTTTGTGCAGCAAGGAGAAGCTCACTGCAACAGTAAATTGGTATTGAGGAGTGGGATTATAGCAATACCTGGAAACCTGACTGTGTGGCCTTTTAGAATTTATTTGCACGAGAAATGTGGAGGGATTTGAAACCTTGGCCTAAGAGATGCAGTGCTGTAAGTGCAGGTTGATGGACCATTCTGGTCAGAGTTGAAAGACCTGAATGCAGTGAGAACTAGGAACTGTGAGGCTTGGCTTATGAGGGTGAGAAAACTTTGTCAGGGTTGGTCTAGAAGCAGTTTGTGAGAGGCTTGCTGTGCTCTGCCTGCCTGTGTCCTGAGAGCTTGTGCAGGTTGCTTTGTGTAGAAATGGACTGGTGTGAGCAGATGGAGATGGCACAGAAAGAAAGGAAACGTTGCCTGTTCAGCTGCAATCGTTTGAGAGATGACCACCTCTGAGCTTGGGCCAGGTGATCTGCATTGGGACGGCAGGAAGAATGGGACTCTCGAAGTAAGGGGCCTGAATGCTGGAGGAGTGTCCTGCTCTTCAAAGCTGGCTTTATTCCTCCCTGGATTAACAAGTTGGTGGCCCACCTGGTACTATGGAATATAACAAGTATAGGAAGAGAGGGTCATTGTAAGTGCAACACAGTTTTGATTTTTGAAATGGCCGTCGGCAACGTGAAGCAGGCCTCCTGCTTGGAGGTCCGATGAACCCATGAGGATGAATGTGGGTTACAGTGGAGAGCCAGTGGAGATGCCACAACTATGGGATGGTTGCCAAGGAGAGTTGCTGGCACTGCATGAAGTTTTCCAGGACTGTGAGTAGTAGCCTAGCTGGAACTCCAGAGACCCGCCACTGGTTAGAATTATCAGACTTAGACCTTATTAAGTACCACTAAGATAGAAGCAGGTAAAGATCTCGCATATGTACTGGAGAGATGGCTCAGCTGGTAAGGCACTTGCCTGCAATGCCTAATGACCTGAGTTCGATTCCCAGTACCCAAGTAAAGCCAGATGCACAAAGCAATACATGCATCTGGAGTTCATTTGCAGTGGCTAGAGGCCCGGCAATTCATTCTCTCTCCCTCTCTTTATCTCACTTTCTCTCCTTGCAAATACATAAAATATTTTTGAAAAAAGAGCTTGCATATGAAATAAGCTTGTTTACTCAGATGGGAAAAGTTCAGACAGAATACAAAGGAAAAAGCCAGGCATGGTGGCTCACACCTTTAATCCCAGCACTTGGGAGGCAGAGGTAGGAGGATCACTGTGAGTTCAAGGCCACCCTGAGACTACATAGTGAATTCCAGGTCAGCCTGGACTAGAGTGAGACCCTGCCTCGGAAAAAAAAAAAAAAAAAGAATACAAAGGAAAAACTAATCTCTTTTTCAGAGCGTTCCCTTTGGTAGTTAGTCAAATTTGGATTAGATTTTGAAATGTGGAAGAGGGTATATATAATTACAACTTGGTACTATTTAGGTTGTCTCACAGTTGGGGAAGCAGAGTCCACCTCCTCTTTTGCCCAGGGTACTTGCTAGATCTAGCAATAATGTAATAGAAGACTTTGAGCAGGACTCCCTAAGACTATATTTAAAGGCGCCTTTCATCTTTAAGACACAAGCATGTACATGTCAGAACCTATATTTTGTCTCCTTCAGGACATTCATATTGAAAAAAATCCCGTGGCTAGTTCTGTTTTTAGTATCTCTTCACTGCTACCCTACCCCTCCTGCATACACACATTTCCCACTTCTCCAGCTACGTTGATGTATCTATGCAGGCATCTTTTGGAACGCTGAAGAACAAGGCCAGCATTGTGTGCCAGAGTGAGTCAGCAGAAGTCCTGCCATATTTTGTGAATCAGAATAAAAATAACAGGTGCATATATCATCTTTTGTATCTTGAGACATTTGGGAACCCTTATGCAACTAGTAGGCTGGGTGATGGTGGGCAGGAGGTGGGCATTATTAATGTGCACATTTAGAATCTTTGCTTGAAATGAGAATTTCAGTGACTAAGATAAGAAGACTTCTGTAGAGACTGAATAGCAGGAGTGTTGGAAAGTGAGGCTTACAAATGCTGCATTCTGGCTGCCAGCTCTCTCTCTCTCTCTCTCTCTCTCTCTC
>PVHP010027847.1:0-23508 GCA_004024765.1 Zapus hudsonius
AACAACACAGATTTGTTAAAACCTCTCCCACGTGTTCTCCCCACACTGGTGGCTGCACATGATGGTTGGGCTGTTTCCCCATCTCTTTCCCAAATCCTCTGAACTGACTCTAATCTAGAATAAACGTGTGTGATAAGAAAATGCTCTCTGTCGAAATTGTCTAATTCTTTGGCACTTTGAGACACGAACTCTGGGGAAGTGCAGCAGTGAAGCCCTGGTGTTCACCGGCTGTGCCCAGTTCCCACTACAGCAAGAAGCCTCGTCAGCACATCAAGTGGAAGCTGAGCACAGTGGTGACACTTACCACAGCCAATGACAAGAGACAACAAGAGTGCAAGCCCAGTGCTGACCAAGCAGGAGTGTCCCTACGGAGACCTGCCCCTGCCATCAGCTGTCACATTCCTAGGCAACAGGGAGAGCTGAGGCTGTGGACATAAACCAAAGCAGCCCCAGACTGAGTGCCAAGTTGTTTCCGAAAAAGAGCCTACTATCCTAGGTGTTGAGTGAGTCTCATGAGAGTGGAAAACAGTGACAGATGCAGGGTCTGTGCCTTCCAGTACTTCCTCGAAATAACAGAGCAAAAAGACAGCCAAATAAACATCTTAAATGCAGTGCCATCAGCGTAATGTGAAAAAGAATGTCTGAACATCAAATGGCGATAAGCTAAGGGGCAGGCAGGTAGGCAGGCGGGCAGGAATGGCGGGCGGGCAGGCAGGCAGGCCCAGGGAGAGTGCTCTCAGGGCAAAGTGGGATGGTAATAGAAGGGCAGAGGAAGGGGGATGAGTGGGTGCTAAGCTTGAACTAAAACTGGGCACTAGGGCTGCAACAGTGGGGCTTTGTGATGTCACAGTATGGGATTGCGATGTCACACTGGGGCACTGTTATGTCACAGGTAGGCGTTTTAATGTGAAACTGGGGCATTGCAGGAAGTCACAGAGGGGCAGTGGCATGCAGTGAAACACTTGTCGCAGTACCACTGTGATGTGTCAGCACAGCACTGTGAAGTCTGAGGGTGGGCACTGTGTTGTTGCTGAGTAGCACTGCAATGTCTCAATGGAACATTGTGAAGTCATGGTGGGATGTTATTTCACAGAGCGCCATTGTGATAGCATAGTGTCTGTTGTAAGCAAACCTTTTCGTTTGCTGCACAGAAAGAACCCAACCAAAAGCTGCTTGTGGAGGAAAGGGTTTATTTTGGCTTATAGACTTGAGGGGAAGCTCCATCATGGCAGGGAAAATGATGGCATGAGCAGAGGGTGGACATCACCTCTGCAGCAGTCAGAGTGGGGCATTAACATGTCACATTGGAGCAATAAAATACAAAAGCTAAGCAATGATGTGAAACAGGCATTGTGATGTCCCAGTGAGATACTGTCATTTCTCAGAGAAGCACTGTGATATAATAGGAGCACTGTGAATGAGGGCAATCTGATATCCCAGTGAATCACTGTGATGCAACAATCGGGTACTTTGGTGTCAGATTAAGGCATTGTGACATCACAGTGGGTCATGGAGATATGACATTGGGCAGTGTGATGTCACAGTAGGGCACTATGATGTGATAGTAAGGCATTACAATATGACAAAGAGGCATTGTGATGTTAAAAAGAAGCATGGTGATGTCACAATAGGGCACTGTGATGTGACGGGGATATTTTATGTGATACTGGAGTGCTATGCCACAGAGGGCACTGTGATATCAGAACAGGGCGTTGTAAAGCCACAGAAGGAATTCATTTTTTTATTTCTTTAAATATTGTATATCCAGTTCTAACAAAAGAAAAAAAAAACAACTGAGTGTTGTATTGGCTGACATTCACAGGGAGAGTCCAATAGTATTCCATTTCCTGTGTTTGCTAATCTTAGGTCTGTGGATGCTAATTGATGGAAAGCCCAAGGGCTCATACTTCAGGATGCTTTCACTTTCAAAGAGTATGTGTTCAGAGTACTAACCACTATAGGACCAATTGAAGCTTATGATGAAAGTCCCGGGTTTGATGCCCCATTGTGCCTGGTGAGAGGAGCAGGTGTCTGCAAGAACCCCCACATTCCACACGTGTCTTCTCCAAGCTATCAACTCAGCCTACATTTTTCTCTCTTCAGAGAATTCACCCATTTCTATAAGTTTTAAAATGTAGCAGAATTATTATATGTTTAGGTTTTTATAGTTATTCTTTTTCTTCTGTCAGCATGTCTAGTCTCCAGTAGGATAAGTTTCTGGAACTTGTCTTTGTGAACTGTTTTCAGGATCATATTACAAACTCCACAGGTGAACATCCTTTAAACACTTCTACATTATGTGTTTGTTTTGTGGTGTGGGGGCTGAACCCAGGACCATGCTATGCTTGGCTCTTTGAGTTTGTTTGTTTATTTGTTGTTTTTTTTTAAACAAGGTGTCAGTATATAGCCCACATTGGCCTGGAACTATATAGCTCAGGCTGGCCTTAAATTTGAGGCAATCATCCTGCCTCATACTCCCTAGTGCTGAAATTATAAGCATGAGCCAACACACCCAGCTCAGTTCCCAATTTTTACAGTGCTATTACCCAGCTTGTTCAACCAAAATCTAGCTGTATGTCCAAATGATTGTTTTCTATATACAAAAACCAAATCTCTCCAGTGAAAGAGTGCAAAACTCTAGCCCAGGCGGACCTGGAACTCACTATGTAGTCTCAGGGTGGCCTCAAACTCATGGCGATCCTCCTACCTCTGCCTCCCGAGTGCTGGGACTAAAGGTGTGCCCACCACGCCTGGCTTATCTGAGTTTTCTAACGTATTGCTATAACCCTTTTTATTTCAGTGAGATTGATAGCCTTGTTCCTTGTCACTTTGCTTATTTTAGTAATATAAAATTCCATTTGTTTGTTAATTTTGTTTTTTTCAAAGAATGAATTATTTGCTGACAATCTTTCACTGTTTCTATCCTCTCTTTTATGAACGTCTACTCATTTTTCTATTATTTTCCCATCAGTTGTTTTCAGGTAGTTCAATGATCTGTTGGGCTCTTCTTTGTGAATGCGGGTGTATGATTTAGCCCCTCTTTGACAGCAATTGTTAGACCATAACAAAGAAAAGTGGAGTCTTCTCTCCAACTAGCATTCAAGCCAAGGAGAAACACTTGGTCATTTGAGAAGTCAGAGTCTAAAGCTTTAATCCAATGGGACCATCTTTCCAGTTTTCATGAGCCAGAACTGCAGGTGCAGACTCCAAGTATAAACACTAAAGCCAGTGCTCTGCAGCCTAAAAGCCCAACGTGATCCCAGAGGAAAGCTCCATCATTATCCCTTCCTGAGTGCTCGTAGCATGGACCAATGACAACGGAGCATCAAGACAGTTCCAAGTCACTACACACCTGGGTAACACAGGGAGGCACTGTCTCCAAATGGACCAAAAAAATTACGAAAGCCAGGGAGTGCTGGAATAAGAAACTGGAAGAAGCAGATATAAGACAATGTTTAAGAAAGGAAAATAAGAAGTGGGTAGAACATTTTCAAACTGGCATTTCTGAACTCTAGCATTGAAACAGATATAAATCATTCATTCACATCTGAAAACTTTAAGCTGTTGGCCACTCAGTCAGCCACCAGTGAATCACCCATCTGGCTAAGTTTAGGTCTATAAGTCAGTCTTTGTCTGTGGAAATAGAATTAAAAAGATACAACCCTATAGAACAGACAGTATACAATAAGAAACATGAGGAAGTGGCACACGACATGAACAGATGATCCATAATGTTGATGGAAAGGAGGGCTGAGATCTGCAGCCAAGCAAGACAGTTAAGCACAGCAATGAGTACATGAAAGAAGTGAGGACAAACTGTGACCTCAGGTTGTGCAAAGCAGTATTTTAATAAGGGGATGGGTAACAAAAGGAGGAAGAAGGGGCAGGTGGGGCTTTTAAAACTGGACAATACATATTCAAGTGACATCTTGGTCAACAAATATGCTTTGTCCACATTACAGAATATCGTGACAGGTCACGGTGCTTGAGTCAGTCACATGATTCTGTTAGAAAGGGCCTAATTGAGGAAATGAGCAGAGAAGGGGAAAAGGCACTTTCTCAGTAGTGACAGGGAAGCAGGCAACTGAGGGCATACATGGACATTTTGTGAGAGACAATAATAACTGACGTGTTTGAAAGTGCAAATTCAAAGACACACATGAAATAAGAGCTGTTAAATTTTTCTGCATGTTAAAAAGGGTCTTTCCTTTCTTTCTTTCCTCCCTTGCAGGTTTTGGAATTTCCCAGGCCCAGGAAGATCTACATGGAGGAAATGGCAGAACAATGGAGAAAAGGGACTTGAAGAGAACAGGCAAATTCACTGTAGATTTCCCAGAATGGCTTCGCTACAGGTTACATAACTAATACACGATGTCCATCTCACAAAGCTATCAGAAAATCCTACATCACTCTCAGGATTCATTACAAGCACTTCACAGTGACTAAAAGAAGTGTCCAGTCTTGTGATTTGCTGTGAGAGGTGACTGTGGTGCACACCACTGGACACTGGTAACTTGAGCCAGACTGGGTTTTTTCCTGCCAAATTGTGTAATTTAGGCATTACAGGCCAGCATGAGATAAGTGCCCTCTAGAGGCAGAGCAGGGAACTGTCCCACCATGGCTTGGACCAGCTATGTCGCCATAAGCACACTCTTCATTACCTATGCCCAATTTTGAAACACAAGTGTCAAACAAGTTCTATTCACAATGACACCTTTTAAATTAAAGACAGATATAACTGAAACAATGATAATATTAACTTGATACAATTCCACTTGATATTCTTTTTTGTACTTTCCCCACCCCTCTTAATTGCAAGATTTCTGAAAAAGATGAGCAGGATTTCAGATTAGACAACCCCAAACTATTGGCTTAACTCTGGTTTCAGAAGTTGCACAGAAGAAGTGGTTCTTCACACTACCAACAACAATCTAAAAGGCAACATCAAGAAGGCTCATAAGTGGAAAAACAAAAATGAGACTAGGTAATATAAGGAATTTGGTTAGTGCTGGGCACTGTGGGGCACACCTGTGTCACAGCTGACGGAGGTTGGTGCTGGCACTGTGGGGCACACCTGTGCCACAGCTGAGGGAGGTAGATGCTGGCACTGTGGGGCACACCTGTGTCACAGCTGAGGGAGGTCGATGCTGGCACTGTGGGGCACACCTGTGTCACAGCTGAGGGAGGTCGGTGCTGGGCACTGTGGGGCACACCTGTGCCACAGCTGAGGGAGGTCGATGCTGGCACTGTGGGGCACACCTGTGCCACAGCTGAGGGAGGTCGGTGCTGGCACTGTGGGGTACACCTGTGCCACAGCTGAGGGAGGTCAGTGCTGGGCACTGTGGGGTATGACAACAATTACAGGTTGACTGCTCTGTGATGGATCCTAATTGTTGCCTGGAAATTCCTGTGTTAACTGCAGGTGCCCACTTGCCGAACTCCTGAAAAATGGTGGAGGAAGTCAGGTCATTGGGAGTGCTCTTAACGAGTATTATAAAACCTTAGGCCCTTCCTCTCTCTTTGCTTCTTAGCCACCACATGCATCTTGCTCACATACTCCCAGTATGATGTGCCTGTCAAAGTCAGTGGGGCCAAGTGACCAGAGACTAAAACCTCAGAAAACAAAAACAAGCCTGTCTTCAAAAATGAGCTTATGTCAAGGATTTGTTACTATATGAAAGGAGGCTGTAACATTAACTGATGATGACAAATGTACCCTGCTAGTAACTTAGTATGAGAGGGAAAGGCTGGGTTTGAAGTATTCAGACTCTCTTTAGTACCAACATTTTCTTCTGCATACTGACATCTCTTCTACAATACAAGAGTTAGTACAAAACTGAACACACAGAATAAAGGTCGAGAGCAGCACCAAGCTCCTACTATGTACAAAGACAAGGGACCATGGTTTGCAAACAAACTCCTGTGCAAGAAGAAAGGTGACCATGACATTCACACAGCTCAGGAGCACTAGGAAAGGGCTCCAGGTCCCAGGAAGGCCTGCAGGCAGAGACCTCAACACAGTCTCTCCCCAGCCAGACTTCCTAAGTACCTGATTAACTTAGAACTACCTCAATGAGCGCATGCTGAGTCAAGAGTGAACTCTTGGAGTAGGAAGTATTAGATGTTCTCTCTAATTAACATCAGCTACAACACTAATCAGACATCTCACTCCTCCAATATCCACCCCCACTGGATTTTCATTTGCTTCTTTTTACCTCCCAAGCTCTAGCCTGTGTCCTCTGGCCAGGCTCTCGACTTTCCCTGTGTCTTGGGCACACCTTCTGTTGCTTTGTGTCCTCAAAGTTCTTACTTTAGAACACATGTCATGTTTCTTGCTTCTCTTCTGGTTCTTTCCTCTTAATGAACACATTCCATTCTTTTCTGTAAAGAGCCTACTAAACAATGAAGCTCCCTCTTAAGCCAGATCATGCCCATAGTCCTTTTTCATGGTCACAGTGACTGTTCATAATTCTGGGGGCCAGCTTCCCTCTCCTACCACTATTATTAAGTATTTGTAATACACACCTCTCATCCTCAGCCCTCGACATCCTAACTCTGAACACTGTCGATACATGAATGTACTCAGCTCATATGCTGATGTTTTGAGGTGTGGGTGCCATGGGTGGTTGGGAACCTTATTCAAACAGTCACCCAGACAGCTGTGTTGGGGCCACGCTGCACAGAGCCACCACCTCCGGGGCATGTGAGCATCCTTCACCCAAGCATACCCTTGGCTCAATTCTCTGTGCTGTCACCACTGTGAATGGTACTTTTCCTCCTGTGAGCCTGACTGCACAGGGCACCAAGAAGGAATCCTGAGTTCGTCCTTTCCCTCCTCTCCCTGATGCAGTAACAACACCTAGTAGTCTACCTCCCTCACGACCTTTTGCTCTGGTCACCTTGCCATTGCCTTGGCTGGACTTCACTTCTAACTCAGTGCTCCAGTCTCACATGGCATTGCGCCATCATCCATATTACTTTGCAGAATTACTTAAAAATGCCACCGTGATTACCTCACATGCGGTGTCCACCCTAGCTCAACCACAGCCTGTGGCCTGGCAGGTGACAAAGCACATGAGCTTTGGCCCAGGGACAAGCCAGTCCTCCAAACATGAGACAGACTGAAACTCTGACAAGTATGTTTCATGTATTTATCTTTGACTCATACAGAAATAGAAAGAATCCCTCCAAAACATAATCACATTCACACATTTTACCACAGGAACTCCCAAGCCTTCATTTCCCATGAAAGCAGCAAGCAAATTCAATTATGTTATTCAAATCCAACTAAAGCATTTCAGCAAATATTAAGTATTCAAATCTCTTTGGAGGAAGGCTTGGGATATCTAATATTAAAGGGATAGATGACTCATCTAAGTGGATTTCAGCTGCTAATTTCCACGGTTTTTAATTTCTTTAAACAACTGGGCCCTAAGCGGGATCTTCTTCTCCTCATTTGAGAAGACTTGTATTTGAAAGGGCCAGTCAAACAGCTCTGTCCTCAGGTCTCTGTGGGAAGGCCATTCCTGCCTCAGCTAATTGATATTGAACCAGCTTTCTCTTTGCCTGGATTTCTGTAATGCACCACATGTCAATTCATCAAATTACCGAGATTAGCACAGGGGAGGGAAGCACTAAGGCTGTATGCTGAGAGAAACGGACATTATGTTCCCTTGCTGTGCAACTCATTTCCTCTCCACAAAGGAGACGCTGTGCCAGTGGAATCAGGGGAAGAGCCAAAACAAGACGTGTGTAGTGAAAGAAGCTTACACACACACACACACACACACACACACACACACACACACACACACACACACTTGTGAAAATGTAGAATGTTATTGGTTGTCAGGATGCTGTTTTGGTGAGAGGCCTCTCTTCCCTTCCCCTCCCATCCCTTTCACTGGACAAGTACCTCTGATTTAAGTCTACAGTGTTCCTCAGGGACATCTCCTCCTTCATTTGAAATGGCCTTTATTTACAAATTCAAGTAGGTTCTTGCTGGACCACATGGTCTGGCCAGGGATCCCAGCTTCCATGACAGAATATTCAGTTTCTTGCTAAGTAAGACACACATTCCTGAGAGGCAGTGTCAACAAAAGACCTTCTCCAGAGGCAGGTTTTCCACAGGACTCTGCACAGCTGTTAGCGGAGCTAAGGCTGCCCTCCAGGACACTGAGAGTCCAGCAGCATCTGGGAGGCATCAGGGCACTCCCTACCCAGGCTTCCCAAGGCACTGAGAATGTCTCAGGGACACTCACAAGTGCAGTGAGTCATCTTCCCTGCTTCTAATTTCTTAATTTATTTATTTGCAAGCATAGACAGAAAGAGAGAGAGAGAGAGAGAGAAAAGAGAGAGAGAGAATGGGCAGAATAGGGCCTCCAGCCACTGAAAACAAACTCCAGATGCATGCACCACTTTGTGCATCTGGCTTTACGTGGGTACTGTAGAATCGAACCCAGGTCCTTGGGCTTTGCAGGCTAGCGCCTTAACTGCTGAGCCATCTCTCCAGCCCCTCCCTGCTTCTAAGACACTAAGATACTGACTTATGTGACGCATACTTGGCAGCACCTTGCCTCTCTGGGGATCCTCCGTGAACATGCATGGAAGAAGGTGAATAACATTTGGCCAAGCTCTGGCCTCCACAGAGGAAACACCGGAAGCTTCAAACAATCAAAGTAAGGAAAGATGATGCATGGAGCTGTCCACAAAGTGCAAGAGAGATTAGATGTGGGGACATGAAGTAAAAAGCAACAATAATGGTAACAACAACAAAAAAAAATAGCACATCTGTGTATGAACTGGTTCTCATGAAAGACAGTACTGGAAGGAAAGCTTTATCCATTTTGCTGTCTAAGAGTATGACCTCTTATCATCCTCTTCCTCCCAGGCTAGGAGGACAGATAAGACAGAAAAATTGTTTTCTTCTTTAGGTGGCAAAATCACTCTTTCATGAGGCCACTGGATGAAAGGTGACAGGATGGATCCTCATCTGAGTTCCAGCACTGGGTGAACTATGACAGGACAAACAGCTCATCTAAGTTCTATCCCCTCCTCCAAAGGAAGACAACCGAAGAAGACATCACTGCTCTGTGGGGGAAAATAAGAGAGCAATGTCTGGAAAAATATTTAAGATTGGAACTAAAGGGAAGCAGACACCTGGTGAGCACTGACCATATTCAGGTAGCTCTCTGTTTAACACGGAAAGAGAAGACTCTCTTTTTGAACTGAATTATAGGAATAGGTAGAAGAGCCACCACCCGCTAAGCACCTCAGCTCTCTCGGGGATTGTCCTTCTTTTAGTTTAGCACTGAAGCTATGCATGCTTCACTGCCATAAGGAAGGGCACCAGAAAGGCCAGGATGGATGTCACTCTCACCTGCTCAAAAGCTGCTACCTTTCTAGAATAAAACCCATGGCTATTAGAAACAAATGTTGTCAAGATACTAAGTAAAGGTCTGCAGATGGTCCAAGAGGTAATCACAAGACCTTCATGACTTTGCTTAGTCCTGATGGGTAAAAAGGGTATAATTGAATGTTTTTTACACACTTCCATGAACAAACAGGGGTATATATTCATATCTAAGGGGCCTATTAGAGGTTACCAAAGCGTAACATCTACATCTATGGAACAAAACTAAATTATTAGAGCTGACTGGGGACACCCAGTATTCCACTAGGAAATATGGATGTCTGAGAACGGTGTGACAATCAATTTTACATGTCACCATTGTTCTAGGGATGCTTGTGAAATTGTGTCTAGAAGAGAGGAAGGCTCGAATTGGTAGATGGATTGAATTGGTAGACAATCTTGCCCTGTGCAGTGAACTTTCTCAGATCAAAGGACCACCTCAAAGGCAGAAGAGAGAATTTCTCTCGGCCTGAATCTCCTGAATCTCCACCATTAGACTGCAACACCCACCACTGCCTCTCTGTTCTGGAGCCTTCACATCTGAGCTGGAACTGCACCCTCCACAGCCACACGAGCCATTCCCTTTGAATAATTCTCTTAGAAATCCCATTGTTTCTATTTCCCAAGAGAACCCTAATATAAAAACAACCACCTAAACCTTGGGACACATGTGAAAAGTTGGAAACATCCCAGTTCTCAAGAAGGAAAATATCAGGAGGTCTCACCCTAGGTGCAACTGTAGGTGTCAAATGCGGATAGAGCCTTTGAATGATAAATGAAAATTATACTGAGGAGAGTAGAGCTGAAATAAGAATCATTTCAACCATCATTGCTAAAACAGACAAGCACATATGCACACAGTCCCACCACAAAAATCCCTGTGAAATTACACATTGGTAGCCGGGTGTGGTGGCGCACGCCTTTAATCCCAGCACTCGGGAGGCAGAGGTAGGAGGATCGTCATGAGTTCAAGGCCACCCTGAGACTACATAGTAAATTCCAGGTCAGCCTGGGCTAGAGTGAGACCCTACCTTGAAAAACCAAAAAAAAAAAAAAATTACACATTGGTGCTATAACTGAATTGGGGGGGTCCTTCCTGCCCCCCCCAGTAAGAAGGGAAAATAATCAGAGCAACTAAACTGAAGGGACTTTTATCTAGGACTCTATGGACTTAAAATACTTAGAATTTTGTTTGCCCACTAAATATTGTAACTCATTATGGACAATAAAAAAAAAGAAAAAATACTAAGAATTGATCATGGTACAGTGTTTATATGTATGGAGGGTATCAATAAAAAGTTTTAAAAATTCAAGAACTACAGCTGAAGAGATGGCTCAGTGGTTAAGGTGTATGCAAAGCCTATTGACCTGGTGTTGATTCCCCAGTATCCATGTAAAGCCAGATGCACAAAGTGGCTCGTGAGTCTGGAGACTACAGTGGCTGGAGGCCCTGGAGTGACCATTCTCTTTGTCTGTCTCTCTTCTATCCCTCTCTGCTAGCAAATAAATAAATAATTTTTTTTAAGTCAAGAACTAAAGACCATGAGGCTGGAGAATCTAAAGCTGAACTCCCTTGAACAACTCTCTCTAACTCAGAGTCTTTCCAATAGGAAAACGATTCTCTCAATGTGACCATCATAAATCTTTCTTTAAGCCTGACTCACAAACCTTAGGTGGACAATAAACTAAACCCCAGCACAAGGCAGAACTCCAAGGTCAAGGCGTGTGTGCGACTTGCTCCCCACAAGACCCAACTCTGAACTTGTCATATCTTGAGGCAGTTCTGTTTTGCCATGACTACAACTATTCCTCTGTCTTCTTTCTGAAGGGGCTCTCGGCCCTTAAGCCATCTCAACAGGTAACATATGGTCACTCTTTGTTATCCGCTAAGTGGGGAAAGAGAATAGATTCAAGATGAGAATTACCCATAGAGACTGAAAGTCTCTGTGTGACACTGACTGCGAATTACATGATCTAATCCAGGAACCTGTAATCCCTTCACACAGTGCACAAGAGTATATATATATATATATATGTGTGTGTGTGTGTGTGTGTGTGTGTGTGTGTGTGTGTGTGTGTGTGTGTGTGTGTGTCCAAACTTCTCTCGGGATTCTAAAGTGATGATTGACAAGGTTAGCAATCACTTCCATAATAAAATATTGCCAATTATATGCAAAATTACAGTCGCTATGAAAGTGGAAACAGCTGAAATTAACACTGTTTAGAAATTATATTACAATTTAAGAAAATTTATTTTGCCTCTCAAATTCAAGTGAATTCACAAGAGTTTACAACTACACAGAGATCTACCACTGGAGGAGTCAGGACAAGGATGCTGAAAAGTAGCCCCCGGCCCAGAACCCAGAAATAGGACCCTGAAGTGGCTGGGACAAGTCATCTACAAGAGCCACCCAACACGAGGAGCCATGTGCATGTACAGGACTCAGGGAGCTGGACATTCAATCCAGCAGGATGCGGGTACCATTGCTGCCAACTCACTCTGAGGCAGGCTGGGAAAGCCTCCCACCTGCCACCCACCTGCACCTCCCAGGCTGAACAAGAGAAATTACGCCATCCCATCCCCACAAGCAGCTTTTGGCAATGTGCACCAGGCAGAGAAATGTGGTCCCTAGCAAGGTGTGACGTCTACTGTGAAAGATGTGAAAATAGTTTTGCTAGTTCCCACATCACTTAAGATAGTTAGAAAAGACATTGTTACCATAATTATATGGATTCAGTGAAACTTAAACAAAGTCCTCTTAGCCTTCAATAGCAAGAGTAAACTGTAAATGACAGTAATTTTTTTGAGATCTTGAAAAAAATGAGGTGTAAAGGATATACAGCATTTTCTTTTCATTTCCCTGTTCAACACACACTCTATCCTATATAAGACCTAAGAAGCTTCCCCACTGGCTATATTCAGAAATATTGACTTAGAAATAAATAAATAAATAAATAAATAAATAAATAAATAAATAAATAAATAAATAAAAATGTTTGTTCCCTAGGTGTGGCTTTCCCTAACAACTTGCTGACTTTTTGACAAATAGAAACCAGTCAGCATAAAAGCTACTAGACATTACAGGAAGAGCAAGCAGTAAATTGCTTCTTAGTCATAAACTAACCCTTCAATGCCTGCTCTTTGAAAAATGGGGTTGAGCCCTGAAAACGTTTTTCCTTTGGCAGCTGGCTCAATGTAGAGCTGTGAGCAGAGTGCTGGGGAGATGCTGCAAAGGAAGGAATTCTCAGGTTCCCTCCACCCCTCCTGCAGCTCAGGTTGCACCTTCCTCTACTCCTCAGCTCCAGATGCTCCCTCACCCCTCCTCAGCTCCAGCTGTTCCCTCCCCCTCCTCAACTCCAGCTGTTTCCTCCCTCTCCTCAGCTCCAGCTGTTCCCTCCCCCTCCTCAGCTCCAGATGTTCCCTCCCCCCTCCTCAGCACCAGATGCTCCCTCCACTCCTCCTCAACTCCAGCTGTTCCCTCCACCCCTCCTCAGCACCAGATGCTCCCTCCACCCCTCCACAGCTCCAGCTGTTCCCTCCCCCCTCCTCAGCTCCAGCTGTTCCCTCCATCCCTCCTCAGCTCCAGCTGCTCCCTCCAGGATTCTTCTGCATTTTTATAGCACCTTGTTCTTGCCTGGCACCCCTCCCAAAACAGCTTTTGCTAAAAGGTATATTTTCTGTTTATTCCAGGTGTGAGCATCCAGAAATTCCACCAGCTGTCACCACACCCCTTTCTGAACTATTCAGTTAGATACCGCCTGGGGACCAGCTGAGTATGGAGTGCTCATCATGAGTCCTGGGATAGCAGGTGTTCCACATAGCTCCTCGCTGTGTGCCAACAGGTCCTTCATTTCCTCAATACTGTGCTGTGGTTAATCATTCTTGACTTGATATTGCATTTTCCAGGAGGTCAACAGCCACAATGGCCGCCCACGATGGGGTGGGAGCTTGTGGTGATGCAGTTGCCTTCGAGTCATGCATGCTTGTAAGTGACTCAAATCAACTCCCTGGTTCACCAATAATAATTATTAAAGGCTCATTTTTTTCTGATCCAAACTGTGTTTCCTCCTCACAATGGGCCCTGACTGATACGCCTGCTGCCCTGGAAGGAGACACAGGACTGAAAGCACCTGACTGGAAGAGCAGGTGGGTGAACTGCGCTGCAACTCAATGTATACAGAGCCATCTTCTGTGAGAACAGCTGGCATCCTGTGGAGATCTGAGTGCCACATGGACTGACCACCACTCTGCATGCCAGCCTTGTATACACACACACACATTATATATACACCAAAAACAAGTTTAAAATTTGGAAGGACTGAAGCAAATCTTTATGAAAGAATAGAAAATGCTTCACTTTGTCACATGGGCACATATCTAAACCTAACCTCTAACACTTCACGAGAGCAAGAATGATCTGAAGTGGGCATGGTGGTGCACACCTTTAATCTCAGCACTCAGGAGCTTGAGGTAGGAGGACTGCCATGAGTTCAAGGCAATCCTAGGCTAGAGTGAGACCCTGCCTCAAAAAGAAACACTGAAGATTTGTTTTTCTTTTTTTGTGAGAGGATGGGGAGGAAGAGAACCTGTGCCAAGTGCTACAAGGCATCTATGGGCAGAGCAAAGCCTGCCAGGCCCTGGACAGCCTCTACTACACCAGAGCTTTGTGTGCCGCTCCTGTGGATGAACTGTGCTACAAGGCTTTCCAGTGTCAATGGTTCTGTCTATTGTGAGGAAGGCTACCTGTTTTCAGGGTGTCAAGAGGCAGCTGACAAATGCAGTGTCTATGGTCACTTGATTTTGGAGAAGACCCTCCAGGCAAAGGTTTAGTCCTATCACCAGGCCACCTCCCCTACATGGTTTGTAATAAGTGCCTAGATGGTGTTCCCTTCACAGTAGACTTCTCCAACCAGGTGGACTGGGTCACTGACTACCACAAAAATTATGCCCCTAAATGTGCAGCTTGTGGCCAATCCATCCTCCCCTCAGAGGGCTGTGAAGACATTGTGAGGATGATATTCAATGGACCACAATTATCACCTTGAGGGCTTCCACTGTGAGGACTGCTGTACTCAGCTGAGTGATGAAGAAGGTTGCTGCTGTTTCCCTTTGGATGGGTACTGGCTCTGCCATGGCTGTCACATGCAGAGACTCAATGCCCAACAGCCCCCTGCCAACTACATCAAAGCTCCCATCACCACTATTGACAGACTCCTCTGCCAGCTGACCCCTCTAAGGTCAGCCAAAGCAAGGAATGCACTCTGCAGTCCCGGAGAAGAATCCTCTGGGAAGACCCCTAGGGCCAGAGACCCAAAGATCTTAACATTCCAGACGGACTGTGGAGGAAGAACCTTCTAGTTTCCAGGAGGGATGACTGACCTTCCACATGAAACCTGTGCTATAGTCCATGCTAAAACACAGGCAGGTTCCACTGCTTTGGGGACATAATTCTGGGGTACATTTCCAGTGTGTGTTTGAGTGTAAGTTAAGCAATGTTCTAGTGCTGGATGTCAGGAAGCAAGCTCCCCACCCTGCTGTACCCCATACATGGGGTTACCCAGGCATTGACCACAGTATCCTATCTTTCTGAATGAAGAGGTGGAAACCATGGACATTATAATGAATCATTTCTTGGCCTTCTCCCTAAGAACTAGGTAAGTCCCTCATCCTTCTGCTGGGAATGGGATCAGCTCTGGGTGGGCCTGCTGCCTATATTGCCTGTTTCTCAGGGACTCGTGTGTGCCTGGAAAGGCTAAGCAGGGTCTCTCCTTGGTTGCTATTCTGCTCAGCTTGAAAGGTCTTGAGCAGGTCTCTGGGAATGTGGTTTCCTTGGTGGGATGGCTAGAAAGCTTCAGGCTAACCCTACTCCAAAGTTTAAGTGCACTAAGCCCTACATACAGCCCAATATATGTGTACATGGATACATTCATACATGTGTGTGCACAAGCACCCCTCTACACACACACACACACACACACACACACACACACACACACACACACTTGCTACCTTTTCTCAGATGACTCTTAAACTTGGTTCCTTAGCAGTGGCTTACCACTCCAGATCTCCCACCTCTCAGAAGACTCCTGGATTGCAAATGTCCACCATGGCCTCACAGCTCAGCCTTGAGGAGCTGGAGAGAACAAAACACTGACTTGGTTCTCATCAGTTTGCCTGAAACTTGAATTCACCCAAGGTTAGATGTCTTAAAGCCAGTTCACCATAAACTTGTTTGCTGAAAGTGCAGTTCACTTAATGACCAGTCTGCCGAAAGCTCAGTTCCCTTTGGGTGTTTTTATATCCACTTAGGCATTCTTTTCTTTTTTGTCATACTTAGAGTATTTCAAGGATTTATATCTATTTATCCAAGATACTTCTGAGCTATTATCAGCAACAAATTTATCACATATGGAGCACTTTGTAAAGGATGAGATTGTGTCCTACAATTGTGGATGTTTTATGTTATCTACTTTTCAAACATTAAAGAAAAGTTCAAACTTTCTAGCAATAAATACAATTGGTACAGATAAAAAGAAAAAAGAAGCAAGAATAACTCCTAAGAAACACTAATGAAATTATCTCAAAGCAAAGAACAGTACTTAAAACTGAGTGTAAACATACCACTATGAAACCTGCTGTGTTCCTCTTATAATTTGAATTTTCCTGTAAGATAATAAAATCCTGGACCAGGACCAGGCAATGCACTGAAGTTTGAGAATAGCTGGCTAAGAGGATGAGAAACAAAACAGATGCCCACATCCTCATGTGCAGTTATTATAAATTATGAATTAACTGATTTAATTTCACTTATGAAGGTTTTTATTATGCAAAGGGTTACTTTAATTTCACTTCTGAAGGCTTTTATTAGACAAAGGGTTACTTTAATGAAATCAACTTTAACACTTTTTTCCCTCTAGGATTTTTCTTTCTCTAAGAATTGCGTGTTATATATATTTTATTCTACTTAGGTTTTAATGGATAGGCTCCTGAATTTACTAAGTTTTTAAAGACTTTCTTTTCACAAATGGATTAATTCACCTTAAATTCACATGTAAAAAGTGAATTTTACATTTGGTGTGAGGTTGAGATCAATTTTCCCCACATAACTGTCTAAGAACAAATAGTATAGAATTTGTTATCCCCTCATTAATTTAATGTCATTTCTATACTTATGTTCTACCTTTGAACTAAGACTAATTCTTTAACTTTTAGAATTCTCATTAGACATCCTGGTGAGATTTATACACTACCCATAGAATAATTGTGACATTGTTTTCCCATCTACTAAGACTATACTACTATAATACTGGTACTGTGACTAAAAGCTTTATGCTACTATATTTTATGTTTGGCTATTATTTAAGGATAAGAAACACTAATTTTTCTACACTGCACTTGTGGAATTATGTAATTGGAAGACTCGGTCTAAATAGTCTCTTTTTGTCTTGGCAGCCATTGCATTATATGTAAATAAGGCAGCTGGAGCTCACAGTTTTCAGTGTTTGTATCTTCAAGTTTTCTTTTCATTTTACTGCATTGGTGACAGACTATCCATCCCACTGATGAGTAGGATTAGGCACAGGAAGTGATGCTTAATGGTGACTGGTTTGATAGAAACATTTACACTGATTCAGCAGTACTCACAAAAGTTACTATAGGTGCCTGACGGATATCATTTCTAAGTTCTGGAAGTTCTTTCCTATTCCTAGTTTGCTAAAGTTTTTGCCATGAGTCATTATTGTCATTAAATGCTTTTTAATGCCAGAATGTAATTAAATGTCAAAAATTCCTTTTTTTAATCTACTGGCTAAAAGTAAAATAATTTTCTCCTTACATAAGTTTGTGTGGTAGAATACAATATATGCAAACAGTAGTGGGCAGGGCAAGACACGCCAATGAATTGTATTTGCAAATATTTCATTCAATAACTCTTCATCTGGAATGATTGGGACCCATAAAGATGAAATTTCCAAATTTTTCTGTTCATGTACTTTGGATAGAAACAAATCTAATGTCATGAAATGATGTGATAGATGTCTCTTTTTCTCTCTTATGAAATAGACTACAAGTCTCACTATTAGGTAAAATCTCATTGAGAGACTCTTATAGATCAACATTCTTTCGGTTTTCTATTAGTGTCATCTAAGCTCTTCTCTTTAATATGTGTGCCTTTAAGCACACCCATGAAAACAGGGACAGGCTGATCCCAATGCTCTCGTTTTTCTTTCCACCTTCTAATAGAAAGCTACAAGCAGAAAAAAATAATAATAATAAGGACTCCTCATATATCCAACTTAATGTTTTCTTTTGTGCTTTAGAAAAATATTTCTCTTAGGCTGAAGAGATGACTCAGCGGTTAAATGTGCTTCCTTGCAAAGCCTGATGGCCCAGGTTCAATTCCCCAGTTCCCACGTAAAGAAAGCCAGATGCACAAAGTGGTGAGTGCACCTGGAGTTTGTTTGCAGCGGAGGTCCTGGTACGCCCATTCTCCATTCTCATTCTTTCTCTCTTTTTCTTCCTCTCTCTCCCTCTCAAATAAATAAATATTTACAAAAATTATTTCTCTTCACAGTATCTACACACTGTGGTCAGCTGATCTGTTGGGTTTCTTTCTTTCATTTCCTTCTATTTCGCTTTCCTTGCAATTGACTTGGAATGTGTCGAAAAGCACAGGCAAAGCTGTAGCAAGGGACAGATTTAGATTTCTAACAGCTTGGGAATGGAGACACAGGCTGACCACACATCCAGCCACACACGCTGTACACATGCATCTCACCAGGAGTAATTAAGAACTTGTAAACCTCCCTATACTTTGTTCGAAAAGAAAAAAGAAGTCCATGGACAATGGGCTGGAACAAAACGGCTTAAACACTCCTGAACACTTCACATCACGTGAAGCTTTCCAAGGATTTACACTCAATTCCTCTCTATTCCACCCTGCAGGTCACCTGCAGCAGCAGCAGCGTTCCAGTGTGGATCTGGTCTAACATCACACACTCCTGTCTTCTCTACTCTTCCTGTAAAGGTGGTGATGGATCTAAATTCTTTAACTTGATCAGATCTGAGTCCAACTGCTGTGACAAGTCTGTAGGGCTGGTGTGTCAGCTCCCATCAGAAGACACATAACTGACTCACCCTCTGCTCTGATGCTGGTGATCACTGATGACTGCTCCAACTAGGACTTCATGTCAAGACGACAACCAGCTATGTGGCATTTGTCATCTGTGTGGTCCCTGTGTGGTAGCCCTTGTGTCTCCACGACCTTAGTGCTGACACGGTACAGATATCTGACTCGGCTATCACTGACGAGCCAGGCTGTTTCCTAGGGACAACCTGTCACCTATTGTCATTATTGCTCGCTCTATCCTGTGGAAAGATGTGGGGACATAGGAGAACTGTGCACCAGCTCCCTTCGAGTGCTGTCTGGAGTAATGGGGCTGTTAGCATCTCTTGGATACTCTGCCTCATGGGGTTTTCCAAAGAGAAGAAAACAAACAATGAAAATGGAGCACTGGCATTGGCTCAGCAGATAAAGGCACCTGCAAAGCCTGGTGGCCTGGGTTCAATTTCTCAGCACCCATGTACAGTCGGGTGCTGGATACACAAAGTGGTGCATGCATCTGGAGCTTGCAGTGGCAAGAGGCCCTAGCATACCCATTCTCCTCTCTCCTCTCTCTCTCTCTCTCTCTCTCTCTCTCTCCCCCCCCTACATAATTTTTTTTGTTTTGTTTTTCAAGGTAGGGTCTCGCTGTAGCCCAGGCTGACATGGAATTCACTTTGTAGTCTCAGGGTGGCCTTGAACTCAGGGAGATCCTCCTACCTCTCCTGGGGTTTAAAGGCATGTGCCACCACAACCAGCAAAAATAGTTTCTAAGAAAAGAAAATAGAGCACTAGTGGCCAGTGTGCATGAAGGACATCATCAGAGTCCCTAAAGCAAAGTAAGACCAACAGTCATGCTCCTGGGTTTACTGAGATGACCTGCAGTGACATCAACGACAAGAACAGAAAACCGTCTGAAGACTCACCTACCTCATGCCTGGAGAAGAGTCGGACGCCCTCCAGCTGGTGGAACACTGGGTAATGCTGGGAGTCAATCTGGTCCCGCCGGTAGACGTCCCCCACCACCAGGAAGGCATCCAGGCCCGCATGCAGCAAGTCCCACTGGTGTGCCGACGTGTGTGCCCTCAGCATGTGAGTCCGATTCAGGTAGTAGTTGTCCCCCTTCTTCCTGCTGGGGTGGTCGGCTGCGATGAGCAAGCTATCAAAGTTCTGCCACGTGGTGACGACGGGGGAAAGCTGGTCGTAGACGGAGAAGCGCGGGGTCCCTGAGCGGCCCACGTACTGCTGGTAGAAGTGCTGCTTCACGCGCTCCTTGAGCAGCCACAATGGGTGGTGGCGCTGGTTGTGCAGGTTCCGGCCCACCCTGGACAGGACCTTCTGGGTGAGGTTGCTGTGGTCGTCCAGGGGGTAGGATCTGCCCAGCACCTCCACCACACTGCCCGGAGCTCCTCGGGCAGCAAAGTCGGTCGCAGCTGGCCTCGAGTACCCTGCCTGGGGCTGATGGCCTCTGCAGAGGTGACGGACCTTCCTCGCCAGGCAGATATGCGCATGGGCAACTCTACTGAGGGCTGAAAGGACCATTGTAGAAACTTCTCACGGGTCTGGAAAGAGCACACAGACAAAGCACATGCCAAGTTTCACTGGATGCAATCAGCAAGACTGTCTTTATGACCTGCGTGAGACCTGCCATCCCTCCACCCAGCAGAGAGAGTGACTTAAGAATCTGCTGACAGAGGCTGCTCTGCTGAGGCAGGCCTGCAAGACCCCTTAAGTCACTAGGGTTCCTTAAGGTGGGCTAAGGCCCCGACCCACCTCTTCCACTGTGGGATGATGCAGTGGGAGCAGGAAGGCCCTGCGTGACCAGGACCTCAAGCTTACACACCCCAGAGCTGTGAGGCGTCAACTTCTTTCCTTTATAAATCATCTAGTCTGTGATGTTCTGTCACAGAAAGCATGAAGCAGACCAAGACAGGGGCCCAAGGCTACTGGCTCTCTTTCCTCTCACACCTAGACTCTTTGCTTCGTGCAAAATGTTCTCCACCATGCTCTCCTGTTCAAACTTCTCACGTGGGAACAAAACTTCATCTGATTTTTATGACATTCTGAAACCAAATATATTTTTTAAATATTTCGACTTATTTGAGAGAGAAAGGGAGAGAGTATGGGCATGCCAGGGGCTCTTGTCATATGCATGCAAAAAGAAAAAAGGAAGAAAGAAATGAGGAGGAGAGAGGAGACAAGGGGAGGGGACAGGAAAGAGGAGAGGAGGGAAAGAGGGAGGAAAAAGGAAAGAAAGGAAGAGAGAAAGGGGAAAGGAGAAGACAGGAGAAGGAGGGGGAAGAAAAGGAAAGAAAATGCCTAGAATTTTAAAAGCATGTCAAATTTCACAGCTGAGAATCACCATGGCAGTCATCCAGCATAAGCCCTTCATGTCTCAGGCAGAGCCAGCCAATCTCTGTGTCTGCCTGGGGAAAGGTCGGAAGACAGGAAAGACTGTGCACCACTAGCAATATGCATGGATCACTGGCAGAGAAGCCAGCTTTCATGAGTAATGAGAGAGCCTGAATGTCATGTTCCAATGTTTGTACGTTAATAAAGTTCATAAACTTAAAACAGTCAAATCTAACTTCTAATATTTGGGTTTTTCTGTATTGAGGCATTTTAGAACGTACTACAATGCGGTTATTTATACCTCAGGAGCTGTACAATCCTACCAAGAAGAGTCATAACATCATGGTATTGAGCTGCAGGAGGAGAGAAGAGTGTTACTCCACAGATCACCAAAGGGACTCTTGGTGTGTATCCGGGCAGCACAATTAATTACCAGATTCAAAATTAGAACTGGGAATACCTAACTCCAAGTTAAATTGTTGTGCTGGTATAGCTTGCTTATTAAAAACCTGTATGTAGCATTTTGTCTAGAACTATCCTTATTGAGAAGTTTTCTAAGACACCCAGGAGCTCTGGATTTATTCATTACAGAATTCCTTTGTCAGAGTTGCTTCAAGTGTTTCTGGCTGAGCTTCAACTGAAATCCATCTTCCCATCTACACTGCTCTGCGACTTGTCACTGCAGTGGATATGAATTTTAAATATGCATGTGCAGCCTGACACATCTTAGCACAAAAATATACTGTTAGACTGTTAGTTTCCCAACTCTGCACCCTTAGCAAGACATGAAAAACCATTGCTTTCTTCAGAAGGCATATGCTGTTAGACAAAGTTCAGAATTGTTAGGAGAAAGGTGTATTTATGCAGTTACTCATGGCTGCTGACTATGCCTTTCATTCTCAGGTCCTGGCTCCTCCACACCAAAACCTCCTCTAAGTTCCCAGATATGCCTCATCCTCAGTCCCTCCTCTTGTCTTCTTGCATAATTGAAAGCTTTCTGATCAAAGCATAACATTTGTGTCCTTGTTTTCTGACCTTTAATCCATCTGTTCAGACCCTGTTTATGTGCATATTCTTGTCCCCTACACACATAAAGACCTGTTCTTTCTATGATCACCTTAGAGAAGAGTACTTACTGATGAGGTCTCCTCGCTTCTCTCTGAATAGTGACTCAGCCCCTGCTTATGTTCATACGCTTGAACCCTACACACAAGGACATGTTCTTTCTAAGGTCACCTGATAGAGAAAAAGTACTGCTGAGGCCTCATCACTTCTGAGACGTGATGTCCTCTCCTTCTGCCACTCAGCCTTTTCTAGATGAAGTGTACTATCTGGAAAGACATAAAAGGCCCAGGAAAAGGCAAGTTTCTATCAGGACCTTGCTTTCTTACCTCAACTTGTCCACAACTCTGAGGTAGGCAGTATTCAAAACGACCTTACCAATAAGGAAACTAAACCCAAGCAGACCAAGTAGGCATGGTGTGCCTACCCATTAGGATAAAACTCAGAGCTCTGAGCAATTCAAGTACTTCTCAAGGCTCAATCCCAGCCCTTCATTCTCAGCCTGTTTTTCTGAGTCATCTAGGCCATGCACCAACACTACTGAAATACCTAGGGATTACAAATACCACTAGTCAGCAAAGAAATTCAAATTAAAACCATAACCAGTTATCACCTCACTTCTGATTTTAAAAAAAAAGCTACAAAACAAAAAGTTAACATGTGATGTGATGTGAAGAAAAGGTCGCTCTTAGTGGGAATGTACAACATGTAAGAAAACTGGGAGTTCCAGGCTCAGCTTTTCAGAAGGCGCCTGCCTGCCTGCAAGCCTGCCACTGGAGCTGAACTCAACCAACACCCAGTCAGGCTGAACTCCGAGTAGTAGAAGTGTCTGTGCCAAGTGTGCGACAGGAGGCAGAGCCAGGAGAATCCAGAAGCCTGTGGGTCAGCTACACTGGCCCACAGAGAGCAAAGCAAAGTAACAACAGAGACCCTGTCTCAAGCAGAGTGGAGGAGAGGACCAGCAGCACCCTGTGGTGTCCTCAGCCAGAGCAGGCCTTCCCACAGTGAGAGGAGGATGCCGTGTGGGATGCAGGTCAAAGAAGGACAAGTTTTCCTCTTCTCTGGGTCCAGCTCAGGCTCACGGAATTTGTGTTGTGTCAACAGCCTGACGATACTTGTCTGTCACCCGTCCATTCTTATATACACAGTTGAGTCTAAAGGACCTGAACTCTCTCCTCCAGACATCCTGCAGCGCTCAGTGCTCAAGGCCAGCCTCCCGTGGTCAGCGTCCCCACACTCACTGCGCCTAGTCCTTCCACAGGTCCCTGCCTGAAGAACAAGGCCATTTCATCTACACTGCAGGTCTGTGCAGCTCAGAGGTTTTCATGGACATCTTCACAGAGAGAGGCGAACAGGGCCTCCGCGTCTCGTGAAGCTGCTCACGTCTCTACAGTCCACCTCCCTGCTCCCTGCCTTGGGCTATGCACCTCCTTGTCCCTCTCTGCCATTCGTTCAGCTAGATTCATCACCTAGATTCCAGGTGATGTCAGAAGCAGTGAGCCACTCACTGAACACTTTCAAATCTTCACTAACCAATCCTCTCCGATTTTCTTTTAGTTTTGTGCATGTGTTTACGGTGTG
>PVHP010027848.1:6627-21544 GCA_004024765.1 Zapus hudsonius
CAGACCTGGCTGAGAGCTCCCTCCCTCCGGGGCTCCAAGGCCGCGCTCTCTCCAGGGCACAGCACAGCCGCCCAGAGAGAACGCCTGGCATCTCAGAGCCGCTCTCCAGCCCCGCAGCCAGGCCTCAGGGAGAGCTCGGCCGGGAGCCCAGGCCGCCATGCCCATCTGCCGCTCCCAGCTTCCCAGCCCTGCACCCTCATGTCACCCTAACCGAGGAGGAAGGTGGAGAGAGAGCTCGGAGACAAAGACCCTGGGCTGCGGAAGCCCCGCCCCCGCGCTTTCCGCGAGCCTGATTGGACGGTGCTTCAAGTCCCATCCCCGGCCATGATTGACAGTCTGTGTCAGGAAACCAAATGTAAAGGAAGCCACAGCCAGGACTTCTTAGCCGAAAAGGCGGTTTCACTGCTATAATTTCAGCATTTGGGAGGCTTGGCAGGATGATCAGCAGCTCAAAGCCTATATAAGACTCTAGCTCAAGCCGGTGGTGGCCGACGCCTTTACTCCCAGCACTGGGGAGGCAGAGGTAGGAGGATTTCCTTGAGTTCAAGGCCACTTTGAGACTACAGAGTGAATTCCAGGTCAGCCTGGGCTAGAGTGAGACCCTACCTCGATAAACCAAAAAATAAATACTCTAGCTCAAAAATACTTAAATAAATTATTAAAAATTATACAATTTTTAAAATAATAAATTCTTTAATGCTATTATTGCATAGCAAAGCTTTCTCTGAGTCTAGCCCCAATGCAAAATTTGACCCTAACCTTGTATCAGCATAGCAATTATATCTAAGCTACAAATGGGAAAGTTATGACAATCTTGCTTTTCTAGCTTCCTGTGAATTTATACAACTACTGTTTTGGGCAAGCAGCCTGAGGTGTGTGGAAATGGGAAGGAAAACACTAAGACAAATTGTAATCACAACTTTCAAATACCATTACAGTTACTAACACCCTCTAGTAACTTTAAAATTTTAGTTAATGTTGTATTAATTTCAATAGTTAATCTGTATTTCAATATAAAAACAGTATCTGTTATCCAAATGTTGGAACTGATTCTTATAAGGCCAAGACTATCATGACCTATCACACTGGGAATGGAATGGTCAGGATGATTCGAGATCCCCTCTTTGCTCATAATTTTAGGAAAATCTTCCTTTAAAATCTGATGCTCAAATATTAGCAGACCTGCCTTCTGGGCTGTGAGGAATCTTTCTATGCTACACTACTCCACATGAAGAGTAAGATAAGCACTTGAGCACTATTTCATAGTTCTGCTGTGTAAGGTTAGGCAGGAGGAGAAGCACATATAGTATAATTGGAAATATATCATTCCTGACTACGAATGATACAAGAAAGATTAGAATGGCCCCTGCACAAGAACGACAGAAGTTGTGAAACACTTCATTGTTTTATACACAATGACTCATACACACAAACATTTCTTAGATATAAGTTTTGCACTCAACTATTTTCTTTCCTATCCTGTAAGAATATTGTTTCCTAGTGGACTACTCAATCTTATAAGAACAAATAAGTGAAAAATGTCATGCTTAATTAGGAAAAATTCAATCTGAAAATCCATAATTGCAATGCAGAAATAGATTATATCCTTATATTTAATTTGTCCTTATTTCCTTATAAAAATTCATTATTTATTTGTGAAGCCTGTTGCAGGTCCTTTCTGATTTCACAAAGTATCTAACCAAAGCAGCTTTAGGGAAAAATAATTTCTTTTGTTGTTCCCACTTGAGAGAAGCTTCATGAAAGCAGAAGACTGTCATGGGCAGAGGCTGGACATCACCTTTACCAAAGAAGGTGGGACTCTATGTATTACAGTGAGCTCTACAATGACAAGAGACAGTTGCCTATAGCACTCATAAGCATCCCCCAATAACACACTTTCTCCAGCAAGGCCCAAATTCCCAAATTGCCATCAGGTGGGTACCATTCAAAAGTACATGAGGTAAGTACATCTAATTCTAAGCAACATAGCACACCATATTAACAATTACCTACTTCCTTACAAAAGGACAAGAACTGTGGAAAAATACAAATAGAGAAACAGAATCCTAGAGACTCTAGGATGGAGAAATTGTCCATTTTATACAGGACTTCAATGACAATCAGGCTTGTCATAAACACTTGGGTGATTTGAGACAAAGGCCAAGTAGGTGCCTGGATGCTTCAAAATAAAATAACTGGGAAAGACGTTGAAAAACTGTCTAGAAGGAGCCTGAGGTTCTGAAAGAATTAGGGGAAGAGAGGTTGGGTCTGCTGACATAAGGTAAGGGGTTTTCACTCTGTAGGCATAATGCAAGCGGTTCTCACTGTGTAAATCATGTCATTTTATTCCTCTTCTAGGTTAGAGGATAGAGTCATGGAACTTCACAGGGCCACAGAGAGTTTTCTCCAATAGAGACACAGCATTTAAAGTGCTATATTATATATCTTACACTTCTTTCTGTGTTTTTTTGTTATTTACCAGTACTATTTTTAATGTCTTGGTATGGATTCATTGGACACAATGATAGTTTCATTTTCAATTAAGTACATCATGATTGTTCACATTAACCCTTTATGATCTTTTCTCTCTTCCCCTTTAGTCTTCTTCATTTTTATAGCCATACCTGTACATAAACATAAATACATGCATTCATTTATATCTTGGATTCAAAGAATAGAAAGTGCTGTAGGTAAAGCACTTATGATTCAAGCATGAATACCTGAATTCACAGCCCTGAGCTCTCAGGTTCCAGATGCCTTGCTACTGCACCAGCTTCTTCTGAGCTGTAAGGACTTTTTGATTACATATGTGTTGCTGTTGAACTAGATTTATTTTCCTCTTTTTGCCTGCATTACACTCTATGAATTCTGTGATATCAGCACTGTGCTACTGCATTAGCCTTACTTTCATTCTATGCCTGGATTCCACCTTAGGATCTCTGGTTTTACAAATGCTTTGCTACTGTTTTATTCTCTTGTCTGCCTCCATTCCTCTGAGCCAGCTGTGAAATTATAGATGGTTTTGTCACTGCCAGCAGCTTTATTCAACTGTCTCTAACTCTGAACAATGGTAGGAGCTCTGGGGCTTTAAATTTTGTGCAAATTCTCCAGCATTATCTTCCTGTCTCTGCCTCTTTGTTCACAAGTCTTGTGCAAATACATACTCTTGTCTCCACCTGCCTCCCATTGTGGAAGTTCTTGGGAAGCAGATGCCTGTGTTACTATGATGGCCTTATTCCCCTCACTCTACCTCCATCCCATGGTAGAGATTGAATATTGTAGTATTTGACCCACTACACTGGAATTCTTGTCCTGTCTCTGCTCCACACCACTGTGATAGCTCTAGGAAAACAAATGCAGTGCTACTGTGCCAGCTTTGCTGGACAATCTCTGCCTCCCTCACACTGTAGGAGTTCTGAAGGTGCAGATGCTTGTGTTACTGCACCAGGTTTATTGTCCTGCCTCTTCCTCCTCTGCACGGCAGGTGCTCTGGGGTTACAAATGCTGTACTACTGCACTGGCTTTATTGTCCTTTCTCTGTTTACAACTCACTTTAGAAACTTGTGGGATACAGATGTCTTCTACCACACTGGCTGAGCCTTGTGTCTTCCTACTTCTCACAGTGGGAGCTCTGAGGTTACACTTGCCTTGCAATTGCTCCACTTTTATTCTCCTCTCTTCATTGATTCAAATTGCTCCAGGCTTACAGATGTGCTACTGAACTGTCTTTAATCTCTTCTCTCTACCTCTGTCCCACTATAAGATCTTTGGCATTAGAGATGGCACGCTATTGCACTGACTTTATTCTCCTCTCGCTGCCTCCATCCCTCCGAAGGAGCTCTGGGACTACAGATACTTGTGTTACTACACTGGCTTTATTCTCCTCTCTGTATCTCCTTCCCACTGTGGGTGCTCTTTAGTCACAGACCTTTGTGCTACTGAACCATTTTATTCTTGTGTCTTTGCAACCATCCAACAGTAAGAGCTCTGGTTAAAGATGCTGTGCTAATGCACTGGGTTTATTCTCAAGCCTCTGTCTCCATCCCATTACAGAGGCCCTGGGGTCACAAATTCTGTGGTACTGAACCAGCTTTATTCTCCTGTTTAGTCCCCCACTCCACTGAAGGAGCTCTGTCACCTGAACACTGTACTGTTGCACCAGGTTTTTTGTCCTGTCTCTGCCTACATCCAGCTGTAGAGGCTCTAAGGTGACAGATGCCACCCTCTCTAGGAGTTCTCAGTTACACATGCTGCCCTGCTGAATCAGCTTTATTCTCTTCTTTTTCCCTCCTCCCCTCTGTAGGAGCTCTGACACTGACTTTATTCTGTTGTCTCTGCATCCGTCTCATGGCTGGGACTCTGAAACTACAGATGCTTGGCTACTGCACCCTCTTTATTCTCCCACTTCTTCCTCAATCACACTGGAGGAGCCCTAATGATACAGATGCTTCTGCTACTAAACCAGGGTGTCTGTCCTATCTCTGCTTCCATCCAATTTAGATCTGGGCTTAAAGATGCCAGGTAAGTGCCCCAGTTTCATATCCCATTACAATGTAGGAACTCTGGGGTTACAGCTCATGTAGTACTGCACTGGCTTTGTTCTTCTGTTTCTTCCCAAATCTTATTGTAGGAGCTCTGGGCTTACAAGTGCTGTGCTACAGAACCAGCTCTTCTCTGACTCGTCCTCACTGTTGGAGCTTGGAATTACAGATGTTTGTGCTACTGCACTGGATTTACTCTACTGTCTTTGCCCCCATTCCATTGTAGGAATGCTGGGGTAGAAAATACCAAGCATCATCACTGGCTTTATCCTCTCAGACTCCATCACACTGTAGGATCTCAGAGATTACAAATGCTCTGCTACTGTAGCTGCTTTATTCTTTGTTGGCAGCCTCCACCCAACATTAGTATACCTGGATGGTCAGATAATGTATTGCTACACTGGCTTTATTCTCTTGTGTCTGCCTCCGTCACACTGTAGGACACTGTGAGGTTATAGAATCTGTGCTGTTGCACTTGCTTTCTTCTGCTCTCTCTGCCTCCTTCCCACTGTAAGTGTCATGGGGCTACAGATACCATGACAGAGCTCTAGTTTGATTCTGTGTTTTCCAGCTGTAGGAACTCTGGGGTACAGATGCTGTGCTACTGCACCAGCTTTATTCTCCTATCTCTACCTTGATTGCAAGGAGGGAAGCTCACAGGTTCATTTACCAAAAAAAAAATTAAACATTTTTTTCTTATTCAGAGGTCTGACTGACTGGTCTGTGTAAGACTAGTGGCTCTTGTGAACCAGCAGGAAATCTTCTGCATCTCCCTGCTGAAGGCAGAATCTTTTTGTAGTGTATGGTATGAATGTGTATTCTTTATCATGTATTCTGAACCCCTGTAAACCTTTCCTTGTGCCTGTGGATATTAGTCTTTCTTTCAAGCTTCTGCACTTGGTACATTAGATATAAAAGGACTTTTCTCTGCATGTTGAATTCCAGTGATTATCCGGGTTCTTTGTAAGAATTAAGTTCTTTGAGCTCATCAAAATGCATTGCATGTTTTGTTGCTAATATATATAGTTCCAACTTTTCCCCATGACTATCAACAATGTGAAGGACTATCTTTATTGTATATTAAATATCTATATAACTGGGACACATGCTGCATATTTCTTCTTTCTTTCCCTCCTCCACTTCTGTTCATCCTTTGAATACAGGGTCTAACTCTAGAAACTAGGCTAGCCTTCATCCAGCAATCCTACTGCCTAAACCTGTAAATGTGCTGGATTATAGTTGTGTACATCAAGCCGCTGTATTTTATATTGTTTCCTTGGGTTCTTGTATCAGCAGTACACTCATTTAATTACTAGGACATTATATGTTTTATTATGTTCTCTGGCTAACTTTCTACTCACTTCTCATTTTTAGAATCTTTTCTGGCTAATCTCATGTTTTAATTTTCTATGCACATTGAAAAATCATATCAGTTCAAATAAAAATGTACTTTTGATTTTTATTTGGATTATTTCAAATGTATATTATACACAGGTTGGACACTGTTGCAACTTGGCATTTTTATATTTAAGGTAATTTTCCTGCTGCTTTCAATATGTAGCTTTGTCCTTCAAGTGTGATATATACATTTTCTTGAAATTGAATTGTTCTTAGATATCTTTAATTTATCTTTAGAAATGGAGATATTTTCCCAGCGACAGTGGAAACATAACAGGTATTACAAGAAATGGAGATATTTTGCACACTAAAGCAAAAACTGGTCTTTCCTTAAGACAGTTTGTGCCCTACTCTATTTTATATTATTTTCTTAGATTTTAATTACATGTAGAAAATAAGTGACCTGTAATAAAAAAAAGCAATGAAAATTAAATGAATCTCATTTAGTTGAATCTGACTCAGAACTGACATTTTCCTGTATAGTCCAGCTGTATGCTCTGCAACACTATTTTTCAGATACTAGAGAGAAATTTTTCTTGGAGATATTTTGTTTGTTGTCCCTTTTATTTTCCATGGTAATCATGTTTGCGTAGGATCTTAAATAAGATCAGTGTAGGTGAATTTTGAAGGATAAGGATGTCTGTGAATAAATTATACATGTAAGTACTTGAGACATGTAAGTACTGGAAGATTGCCTCCCACTGTTAGACTGTTATTCTGTGTCCTCTCCTGGACTCTCCAGCTGTGCAACCATATCAGTTGCAACAAATTTTAATTGATGATGTAGTAGCTCCCAGTAAATAGGTAACTAGACATCTATGCTAATTTGTATTTTAAAAGATTGCCGACATTCCATCATTATTCCTTTATCTGCTTCAAAAAGTTCCAAGTAATATTTTAATGCATAAAAGAATACAAAGAAAATGGAAAATCTAGGAGTTCTAATTTCCTCTGGCTCCTGTTTGTGTGGCTCTTTCATGCCTCCAAGATCAACCAAATTCTGTAGGACAGAGGAAAATAAACCTCTAGGAGGGGAATTTTTTTTAATATTTTATTTATTCATTTTCAAGCAGAGAGAGAGAGAGAGAGAGAGAGAGAGAGAGAGAGAGAGAGAGAGAGAGAGAGAACACCAGGGCCACCCTTGTGGGTGTGGCTTATGTGGGACCTGGGGAATTGAACCCAGGGCCTTAGGCACTAGAGGCAAGTGCCTTAACCTCTGAGCAATCTCTCCAGCCCTAGGAGGGGAATTTTGAAGTAATAAAATCCAAACTAATAAGGGAACATTTTAAAAATTTAGCCTAAATATATCAAGCCACAGAAAGGGAGAAAATGACAGCGTGATTCAGCTTTCTCAAGGATCAATTGTGGCCTTGATGCAGGGCTAGAGTGTCAGCAGGCAACTCAGTAAGGAGGCAGGTGGAAGACACAGGAGATGGTGGAGTTATGGCCCACATTTTCAGTAATGGAACCCAACTCTCCTTAAGAAAGAAATGTCTTGCCGGGCATGGTGGCACATGACTTTACTCCCAGCACTCATGTCTTGCCGGGCATGGTGGCACATGCCTTTACTCCCAGCACTCGGGAGGCACAGGTAGGAGGATCACCATGAGTTCAAGGCCACTCTGAGACTACATAGTGAATTCCAGGTCAGCCTGGGCTAGAGTGAGACTCTACCTCAAAAAACCAAAAAGAAGCGTTTCTTTTGATCTCAGAGCCCAGCCCTGTGCTCTCAATGTGAGGTTGGCTCAGCATACCTACTGAATGCCTTAAAATACATTAGAGTTTTACTTCTCTGTGAAGAATTTCAAGGAACAAGTAACTATGTACCACTATTTGTATGTGGTACTCCTTCCTCTCAGCTACTTATCCTCCAAGTATCCACAGGCAGTTTAGACATGTAATACACAAGCAACACAGGGATGAAGATAGCCTGAGAGAAGGAAGCTACTATAGAGGGAGCAATAGCTCTTATCAGAAATGCTTTGAGAGAGAAGGAAGTAAAGTGAGATTGGTGAAAAATGTCCAAATATTGCCCAAGTAGGTGACATATCAATGTAGTAGTTAGTAGACTTAGAAATCTTTCTGATAGACTAAGAAAGAAACAGAGTCATGGATGTTAGATTCTAGAAGGCTGATGTAGTGATTCAAGAGGCATGATAACTTGAGTAATTATAACACCCTGAGGAATGCACCAAGATGAAAGAATCATAAAGAAGTAGGACAAATGGAGAAAATGAAATACAGAAAATGATGAGTTAATCTTGACTTAGCTTTCTTGTTTATGTGCATAATGGAAGTTTCACTAGGAAAAAAATAATAGTCACTATAGTGGAAAGAAACCCATTAAGTACTAAATGCATGGAATTTTCAGATAATGTGTTGATATTGCTTAAGGATGGCACAGAGAACAAAGGGTTAAGAGGGTGTTGAATGAGGTCAGAAACCCCGACGGTTAGCCCAGGTAGGCGTTTCCCTATCTCCGCCCTCAACTCTGAGACTCCCAACCACCTTTGCTTTTGTAGACACGCAGAATTTATAATATAGTAGTCAATGTAGGCTTAATTATTATTTTATGCTTAAGGATGTGAGTTAAGAGGCCAGAAAGGAAGGTTTAGAGTTTGTAGTAGCATTAGTTTAGCTTGAGAGAGGAAAGAGAACAGGAAAATCAATAGGCCCCTGCAGGATGAAGGGCTATTTTAACCTCTGGAGCAGAGGGTATGAGGAAGAAAATCGATGGGCTCCTATTGAAAGGAGGAGCTATGTTAACCTTTTCTGAGAGAGGCTGTTTAAATGAAAAGATTCGCCTCATGTGGAGGCTGGGGGCCACGTGGCCAATTTGAACCTCTAAAGGAGAGGCTGCTTGAGAAAGAAAGTCAAAGAACTCCTGTAGGAAGAGGAGTTAGTTTAGTCTCTGAAGCAGAGGGAGGAAGAATAGATTCGCCTCATGTGCAGGCTGGGGGCCTCATCAGGCTGGTTAGAAAGAAACAGAGGCAAAGATTTGCCTCGTGGAGGCTGGACCCTGGAGACATCCAGGGCTGTATAGCTAACGAGAGTTACCCCCCTCAGGACGTGGGGGTAGATCCCAGATTTTTCCTGGGGCCGATGTAATGAGAAGAGAAGGCTTGGGTCACTGTGACTCACGTGTCCTTTTGTTTGCTGGGCTGGAGGTTGCCTGTGGTTCTGGAGGTCAGTAGACTTGTGTTCTGGAGGTCAGTTGCTCTGTGTTCTGGGCAGAGAGAATTGCATTTGGAGGCTTTGCTTTGAACATTCTAAGCGGAAGGAAAGACTGCAGAAAACTTTAATAGAAGTGTGTGCCTGGGCCAATGGGTGGATGCATCCTACTGCCCATGCCTAGAGAGTTTGACCAAGGCTGAATTTAAGAAATGGACTGTGTACTTGGCTATGGATATGGGACTGATATTTAACATTTGAAGTTGGAAAAACCTCAAAGCAAGTTTAACTTACTGGCAGAGACTGGCTTTTGATTATGGCTTGTTGGGGCAGGCAATTCACCTCCTTAGTCAGCTTCAACATCAAAGGAACAGATGGACGAAAAGCCCCTACTCCCTTCTCAGGAGGAAAAAAAAACATCACTGGTAAAGAAGGTCTGAGTTTAAAGGAGTGTCTGTAAATAAACAACCAGATGGTTGCCATGAGATTAGAGTGACCACTTAGATGTGGCCAGGACGTGGGTTAAAAGGCCAGGAGCCACCTGTGGATCATAAATAATAGCAGATAACTGTTTAGAGAAGAGAAATTAATTAACGATAAATGTTTAGTAGAGATTGTAGAGAACTGTGAAGTTCCCATGCTTGTAACTTCAAACAGCCACCTGTATGCTATAAATTAATAGATAACTATGAAATGTCATATACCTAAAAACTAAAACCTATAAAACCTAGTGAAGAAGGCAGAAGGGGGTCCGGGGACAGAGGTTCGAATTTGAGCCTCATCCCGGACCTCAGCATGCTGAACAATAAAAACCTCGTTGTGTGAATTGCATTATCGTGTCTTCTGTTCTATGAGGAGTGCTCGACTTCGGACCTCAACAGGCTTAACTGGTTTCCACTGAAACAATGGAGAAATGCCTGAGGTGTTTCCACCCAGGAAGGACAGAAAGATTTATACTGCAAACTTTTTGGAAAAGAAATCCCTAAAAGAAAGGAATCTGCTCTTCAAGGTCACATTTATTTTTTCCATGAATTA
The DNA here is from genome assembly GCA_004024765.1 of Zapus hudsonius. NCBI lineage: Eukaryota > Metazoa > Chordata > Mammalia > Rodentia > Dipodidae > Zapus > Zapus hudsonius. The sequence continues at coordinate 16,773 of PVHP010027848.1, forward strand.
ACAACATGGCTAAGTCCTGCATACCTGGTACTGCTTTTGGAAGCATGAGGAATGCATGTGTGGAGTGGTTCATGAAGCGCACACTGTTCCAGGAGTCACTGATGAAATGCAGTATTTGGAACAGGGCGTGAAGTCCCTGATTGGCCAGTGAAGCCATTGGAAGGTGGACCGTGGTTTGCAATGGAGACCCAAAGATGTTTTGGACATACCAGGACTATACAAGGGATACCATGAAGTGCTTTTGCATGGGATGGAAATTTTCCCAGCTACTTAAGCTAAGCTGGAAGGACAAAACTGAAAAATCCAGAGACTGTCTCCCACTGTGCTGTGGGACTTAAATTGCAGATGTGGATGTTTCCCAATGTTTGTTGAGTTTGCATTGGCCCAGTCTTTCCTTGTTATGCCTCATAGCAGTTGGAAATGTTTGCTCTGTGCCATTATATGTTAAAAACTTGTAACTTGTTTTGATTTTACAAAATTTAAACTTAAAAAACAATCTTAACTTTCAGATGAGACAATGGGACCTTTAAAGTTGGACAAAACTATATAGATCATTATAATTCTATTGGGGGCCAGGGGTGGATTGTGGTAGTTTGAATAATGTCCCCCCATAGATTAAAACATTTATTATAATTGTAAATTTTTTGCAGCCAGTATTGGCTGGAGGAGGGGTGTCACCTTGGCAAGATCCTAGGGTTCAGCCCTAAGGTGTTTCTGGGGTAGATCTGGAATTCTAGCTTTTCATATGCAAAAAGCAGTCTAAACTCAAGCCTGGAGTTCTTCTTGTTTGCTAGTTTGGAGTGTGCTTGCTTGCTTGCTTCTGTTGGGCTTCTGTCTCTGTCTCTGCTTGGATCCCTGAAAGGGGGGCAGCTTTTTTCCATAACTTACCCTGGGTCTGTTACTTCAATAAACTTTCCTCCCCAAATCTTGCCTGGTCCAGAGATTCATCCCTGCAGCATGTGGCTGACTATGACAAATTTGTATGTCCGAATTTTATTTTCCTAAGATTAGTGCTCAAATTACTTTTAATTATGAGACAAATTAAGTAGATGAAAAGGAAGAAGTCAGTCTGAAATGAAAAAGTAGGTTAGCTAGGCAGGCTACACATGCAAAACCCAAAGTTATTGAATGAAAAAGATGATCACATCTCATCTGCACAATTGTATACCACACAGCTCTTTTCATATCATAAACTAGAAAGAGCTGGAAAACATGGAGAGGGAAAATGTATCAGATTACATTTCTTTTTCTCTTTGGTTTTTTTGATGTAGTCGCCCGTGTAGCTCAGGCTGACCTAGAATTAACTATGTATTCTCAGTTTGGCTTCAGACTCATACCAATCCTCTTACCTCTACCTCCAAAGTGCTAGGATTAAAGGCATGTGCCACCATGCCCTGCTTCCCAGTTTATGTTTTCTAAAAGCAATAAATATATCAAAGTGAATAATTTGCCTCTCTCTCACTGGCACTCAGGACAACATTCTCAGACCTGTTTCTCACATCTTACAGATGGCTAGGCCAGACATTCATTTCTAAAACAGCCCATCATCAAAAACACAAAATATCAGAAATTATTCTTTCTCTCCTTCCCTTAGTTTCATATTTTTTACTAGACCCAGGTTCAAAATATGAAAGTCATTCACAAGATATTATTTCTCATTTAATTTCTTCAATTCAGATAAAATATACTCAATACTCCATTACCTATCAAAACTTTTTTCACTCTGGATGCGACGCACAAGTAGGAGGATTGCTGTGATTTCAGGGAAAGTTTTAGATTATACAGTGAATTTCAGGTCAGCTTGGGCTAGAGCAAGACCCTACCTGCAAAGAAGAAAAGAAGGAAGGAAAATAGGAAAGAAGGAACAAAAGAAGGAGACATAAAACACATTTATTCACCCACCCAGCCATTGCCAAACTGCAAATATTTATACCAGCCCCTCATTGATATAAAATTTAGTCAGTTTATGCACCTGCTAGCTGGCCTTCCATGACTCACTCCTTCATTCAAACACAGTTTTCAGAGAACAAGGCAAGCATATTGGTGGAAATATAACTCACCAAGAACCTACACACAGCAAACCAATTACCATATTACTATTTATTTTTAAAACAAGGAAAGTAAGAAATATTGATAAGGATGTATAAATTTCAAGGTTTATTTATGGGAAATGTAAAATACTACAACAGCCATGGGAAACAATATGTGGATCCTGAAAACACTGAAAATGGAAATATCACATAACCCAGAAATCCAACTGGTACTGGAAATAACTGTGAATAAAGAAAAATAGGTTATAAAGAGGATCAAGCTAAGCTTTTGGGCTGCCTGATTTTTTAAAGAGAAGTCCTAGTTTTGGGGACACAGCTCAATAGTACAGTGCTTGCCTAGTATGTGTAAGACTCAGGGCTCTATCCCTAGCATAATAAAGAAATACAGAAAAACCACAGAAGAGCAGACCCAGTATGTGTTGGTGTGTGTCCTTTGAGTATTATGAGAAAAGACAGGATCTGCAATTCATTCTTGGAAGCTCCATGGAGGGGAAGATCTCAGGATTATGGATGCTCCCTGACCTAACCTCTAGTTGAGTTTTTAGCACTCTAAATGTGGTTACTCTCCCTTTCCTACCAAATTCATGTCTTCACTATTCACACCCTGTAGGCACTGCGGCAGGTACTGAATAATCCTATTTCTACTCATAGTTCAATATTTACTTCTTACACTTGCTGGCTGCTAGTTTTTTTTTTCTAATTCAACTTAGATATGCATTGCTCTGTTTTGGTGTTTATTATTGTCTATTGAGTGCAGAGTTGTTTTAGTTCATCTGCAGATTGACCTGCATGCAAATGACAGGATGTCCACTAGAGGGACTCATGGACACTGTGTGCTGCTTCTGTCCTCTGAATTCTTGAGACTTCCATCAGGCATGCAAGGCCATGTCCAACTGAGAATTAAGACTATGTGGCAAGTGGCTTTTACTCTTTTCATCATAGACAATATGTCACCTTTTTGCATTTCTCTCACAGCACACAGGATTGACCACAAACCCCATTATTACACTTTTACAGGATGGTATTGGAAATGTTTTCTGATTACAAAAGACTTTGGTTGTTTTGTCTGATTTTAAAATTCAGGTCTACATACAAAATACATTCATATTCAAATCACCGCAGAAACATTAACACTTATGTATCAGAACTTTCCCCTGCTTTGACAGGAATGAATTTGAATTTTCTTTTAGTCTGGGTTGCTTATTTCAAGTAGTTTATAAAGAAAACACATGTATTTCTTGCCAATAGAATCTGCAAAGCTGTTGAATCTGGCTAGGGCCTGCCAACTGCATTAGTTCAGTGATGCTGCCAGGCAAGAGAGCTTGATTCTCTCTTCTAGCAACCCCTCCTCCCAATGAGAATCCTGCTCCCATGTCAACTAAGACTTCCACTCATGACTTTGGAGCCCTGCAGAGAATCTTCTCTGAAATATCCCTCTTCTCAGTATTAATGCCCTGGTGTTTGCAATTCTGATACATGTACATTGGGGACCATTCAAAACATGGGAGCCTCAAAGCCTGCAGCCTGCCTGCAGAGAGGAAGTCATTGGTCTGTCTTCCTGCCCCACAGCTCTAGTGAGTAGCCTGGGGAAAGTCAACAAAATGTTTTCCTGAGGCTCCAATGAGAATAGGAAGAGAGAGCCTTTAATGCCATGAGGCAGAAGTTCAAATTTTGTAAAATTCTCTCCTCTTTGGTGAAAACTTGAAGGAGAAATAAATGTGGTTTATAAGAAAATGACAGAAGTTATGTGAGGGTGAATATTGTCAAGTTGATTGGACTAGGTATCAAGTAAAAGACTTACTTTTGGGCTGGTCTGTAAGGCATTTGCAGTATTATCCGAGGGGCTGAGATCCTCTCCCAGAATGCACAGCCCTTCCTGGAGCAGTCTCTACATGAAGACTTGAGGGAAAGGCAATGGAGTTTACAAGGCTGCCCTTGCTCCTTCTTGAGAACTCATCCACCCTGATGCTACCACCCTAGGCTGTCATTGCAGCCTTGCTTCGTTGGCTTTCTAGAGGCTTGGCAGGAACCTTCTATGCCTTAAGGACCAGGTTGATATTTCCAAGACATCCAGCCATAGGACTGAAAGGCTACCAGGTTCTCAGCCCATACATATTGTATAACCCCATCTAATACATATAGTTATTCATTCTACTGGTTCTCTTCCTGATAGAACTCTGCCTAACACGCATTTTCTAACACTTTTGTGGCCCACTCAGGCCACACCTAATGCAGCAGAAGTCATCATTTTTTCCTTTACTGTGTCCCAGACTACTTCATTTAAAACAAAGTAATAAATGACTTTAGATGTAAATCAAAACCATCCTTGAACTTCAGCTTCCCTCCAAAACCTCCCGAAGCATGTCCCCACCCTTCTGGCTTCCAATTCCTTCCGGAGTGAATGAAGAAAGCCTCCTTCAAAAGCCCCAGAGCACCTCCAGGTTGGCTTCCCTACCTTCAACCTCCGCCTCCCCACACCAGAGTTTGAATGCATAGGAGAAGCCAAAGCAGTGACAGGGACAGAGAGAAAGGCTTCCCCCTCTGGTAAAGGGAGGGAGTAAGGTGTGGGGTACTCAAAGCTTGGGATACCAAAATGGGGCCCTGGAGCCAGAGAAGGATACAGGCTCCCTGGAAAAGGAGCGCCCGTGGCCTCACACTCTCCTTGCTGGGCATAGTCACTGATCCTTTGCCCTTCTGGCCGGTTACAGAACCACACTTGGA
>PVHP010027849.1:0-23470 GCA_004024765.1 Zapus hudsonius
AATGTCTTATTTTTGTATTTCTACTTTATTCATCTCATGGAAAGACACTTCAGATGCAATGATTCTTTAATATGAAAAGCAAAGTCTAGGTTTTACTAGGAAACATTTTTTAATTTTTTCACTTAAAATACTTTTAAAACACTTTTTAACATTCATCTAATCAGGGATTGTTTTTCAGTGAAAACACAAAAGAAAGCAAACCACATAGAACAACATTAATCATGTCAGTTACGCTAAATTGCTTACATCAAAACACACCATAATAAATGAAGTTAAGCCACAGACGTGGAAGAAGTATGAGGAATGCACACAAGTGATGCATACAAGAATCAATGCAATGAAAACCATTAATGCTCACCAAACACCCATAGATTCATCAAGGTTCCCAGATGTAATTATAGCTTGAGGCTCTAAACATTATAGTTGTGTAAAAGTAATGCCAGCCAATTCCAAGGCTGCACTTTCAAAACCTTCTGTGGTACTCTATCAGTATACTCTATTCCCATGTGTGGAGATCTGGAAAAGATATTTATGTAATATGGCATAGCATTGCATGCCTGCCTAAGGCTTATTATAGTAACAAGTAAATAGTCTGCAGCAGACCATATAGGGTCTAGAAGAATCTACACACAAGCTACCTTATGTTCCTTCCCTCCCAGGGAAGATCACTCATGCCTGAATACCTGACATGTAATTAAAACATATATGTGATACTCTTGTCAGAAGAACCAATAGTGATCAAATGACCAAGAGATGTTTATTGGAGGTTGGACACTATGTAACAATAATCCAACTTCTAGAAGGAAATCCTTTGTTTAGCATAATACTGTTTGCAGTAACAGTATAGGCACAACAATCCACATTTCTCAGTTAGGAAAAGTTTTATATCAGTGTAGAGCAATGCTTAACATCCAGCTTCCAGACACCAGCCAAAGGTCAGTCTTACAAGCACAGAAAGCCTCCAGCCTGCTGGGTCACTTCTCTCATTCACAAACACTCTATATAGTTTTTGCTTGGTATTTATAAACTTAGAAGTACAAGAAACTGATTCTTAATTGTACAGAAGTACAAGAAAATGATCTTAATTGTAATAGGTAAGTAACTTGGCTTTCTGGGTCATAATTTGGTGGACAGCATCAGAAAACATCTGGCACCACACTGGACTATACAGACACTGGAATGAAGACTTAGTCAAGGCACCAAGTTTTGAGATTTATTTTGTGTCAGTCGTCTTTCTGTCATCGTGGCCTGTATGAGTAAAATAAGTGAATAAACATGCATCTTGTCTCACAATATCAGAGGTTGAAGTCAATAATCACTTAGATCTATATTTTCAGGGCATCATGGTGAGGCAGAAATTCACATTGTGGAGCATATAACACAGCTGATGATAATCAAGAAGGAGAAGAGAAACCCTACACATACATACAGACACACACACACACACACACACACACACACACACACACACATATATATATATATATATATATATATATATATATAGAGAGAGAGAGAGAGAGAGAGAGAGAGAGAGAGAGAGAGGGAGGGAGAGATGAAAAGAGGAGCATTACACATCCTTTGATGGTTTGTCCCTACTTCTTTACTTCTTTCAACTAGACCTCACCATGGCTCCCTCCACACACTTCTCACTGTCCACTGAAAGCCTATCAGCCTACCATTGATGAAATGGAAGGCCTCAATGATTTAATCCCTTCACAAAGCTCTACCTCTCAACATTGCTAGTATTGAATTTAAGCATTCAGTGGGGAATTCTTCATAGCTGAACTATTATGTTAATCATTCTTTGGTTTATGGTAGCATAGCTCCCTTTTTCTAGTGTAGTTAGTATCCAAAATAAGTATAAAAAATTCTCATTATTGCTAAGAAAAATGACCTAACATATGATAGAGTAGAATGCAATCTTAACTGGCAGATGTCAGAAGAATAAATAGAAATTACCACAAAATATGTAAATATATTCTCACTCTTAGTTAGAAACAAAGCATTGTCAATTAAAACAATGTATGACTTAAAACTCGCCAGACTGGAAATTTTTGCAAAAGAGTTACTATGATGATAAGTATTTATCACCAATGTGACAGGATCAGAATCATCTAGGAGACAAATATTTGGGTATGTCTGCGAGATAGTTTCTGGGTTGGATTACTTAAAGTGGGAATATCACTCTAAATGTTGATAGCACTGTTCTATGGGCTGGGGTCTTGGAATGAATAAATAGGAGAAAGTAGGTGTCACACCTTCACTTATTGCTCTCTTCTTGACTCTGGATGCAATGTGACAGACCACCTCATTCTCCAACAGCATGCCTTCCCTGCCGGGATGAACTGTACCCCCAAACTGTAAGCAAAAGGAAAGCCTTCCTTTCTTAAGTTGATCTTGTTGGGTATTTAAAAAAATGAGAAAAGTAACTAATTATTATCCAGATTTACACAAAAGTGTGGACCACTTACACTATACAGGAATATTACAACTGCACCAGAAAACCCTTTGTGAGGTGCTTCACGGAAGCATTTAATTTATCTAAATGTATTGTCAGCCACTGTGCATGTACACTTGTACCCAGATCATAATTCTTCCCACCACCCTCCTTGGTCCTCTCTCCCCTAAGTCCTGTCCACTTTCCAACTAGTCCCTCTTTTTTTCCCTTGTCATTTTTTGACCTCATATTATGCAGGTCTTGTGCAGCAGCCACTGTGAGGCTATCAATGTAATTGCTGCTTTGTGTATGGAAGATAGACAGCATTTCAAAGCACTCCTCCCCACCCTTGGGCACTTATGTTCTTTATTCCCTCTTCCACAATCTGATAGCATTTCTGATAAATTAGCAACACATATAAATTTCTTGGGTTCCTTTCTTTGTCTCTAGGTGATAGCATGGAGAATTCATGCAATATCTACTTTTGTAATACTGAAGATAGTTCTTTCAACTTTTAATAAGCATGTCACCAGGGCCTCTTTCCAGTACAAACAAACTTCAGATACATGTAACACCTAATGTATCTTTACATGGGTAGTGGGTAATTGAATCTGTTTTGGTATGCTTTGCAAGCAAGTTTTTTTAACTGCTAAACCATCTCCCCAGACTTTAAAAAAAATGTTTTAAGATATAACGAACAGAAAAGCCCAGGTCCAGATGGTTTCTCAGCTGAATTCTACCAAACCTTCATCATAGAACTGAAACCTCTCTTTTTGAAGCTTGTCAGGGACATAGAAAAAGAGGGTAGGCTCCCAAACTCCTTCTATGAAGCTACCTTCACCCTAATTCCCAAACCAGGCAAGGATGTAACAAGAAAAGAAAACTACAGACCCATATCCCTGATGAACTTGGATGCAAAAATCCTAAACAAAGTCCTAGCAAACTGAATACAAACCCACATCAAGTCTATAATTCACCCTGACCAAGAATGCCATAGACCAGCATCAAGAGACACTTCGAGGTCCGGAACAGTGTCCAGCCCCCCAGAAGGTAGGTAGTGCAGTGCTGGAAGGCACTGCACAAGCTGCCAGGGGAAACTGATCAACGACAGCTGGAGTAAACAAAGACCACTGACATGAAACACAGTCTGCGGCCATGAGTAGACTGACCACACCTCCTACTGGGAAAGAACAGCAAATCAAGAAAGGAGCACTTGTGCAACGGAGGAGCCTGGGCCTGGGGGAGACAATCAACAGCTTTCAAATTAGGCCAAATTTTCCACTTAATGATGGGGAGCCCTTGTCTGGAACTTGGGATTCAGGGTGATAGGCACCTGATCCCGTACTCTTGGGCTTCCAAGAAAAGATGCACTATGGGAGTGATTGACGGGGAGGCTACTAAAATTAGAATCTAGGTAATCCAGAATTGTGTATATTTGTTAACCTATTCTGATCTCTTTCTCCAATGGAGATTGTGTTTGTATTTTTCAGGATGCAGCCAGAGAGCTGTGGCCCATATAACCCTACCAACTGACCACAGGCAGAAAGCTGAGATCCTGGCAAGAGATGAGCCACCACAGTCATATCGTGGAGGATCCATATGGAACCCTGCAGAGAATGACGGAATAAACAAGGGACCCACAGCCACAGCCATTCAATCAACACAGGATAAGCCAGTGAGACAGAAACCAAAGATTTTCGACACAAAGACCCCTAAACTCACAACATTAAAGTAGCCTTGATACTTATCCACCACGACTCAGAGAACTGAGCGGAAAAGGGGGTGGAAAGATTGTGAGAGCCGTGGTGGGGGAGACTATCCAGAGGCATGGCACCCCTCAGTAACAACATACTAGGGCCAGGAGAACCTGGCTGAAACCAGGCTATCTATGGTCCCCTGTCACAAGGACTGATCCAGACGACCCATGGAGGAGGAATCCAGCTGATTGGGGATGGGGGGGGGCATTGGGGAATTGAGGATAACAACTCATTGTTTGCCCACTAAATAATGTAACTCATTATGGACAATAAAAAAAAGAAAGAGAGAGAAAAAAAAGAATACATATAATGTAAATTTTGGCCAGATGTGGTGTCTTGTGCCTTTAATCTCAGCACTCTGGAGGCAGAGTTAGCAGGGAAGCTGAGAGTTCAAGGCCACCCTGAGACTACATAGTGAATTCCAGGTCAGCCTTGGCTAGAGTGAGAACCTACCTCAAAAAAAAATCAAAAACTCAAAAAAGATCTTTTTTTTCACTCTAACTATTGTTGGAGAGGACTGCTCTTTATCTACTATGTGTTCAATAATTGAGTCTGTGAAATAAACTGACAACAGGCAACTTAATAGAAGAAAAGCTTATTCCATGCATAAGATCATCAAATGAAAGGAAAATAAATAAAAACTTAGTAATATCTAGAAACTTCTATTTCCTCTTTACATGGTGAGATACATGAGATGTAAGGAACCTAGGGGGGAAGAAATTATTTAAAGAAAGTTGTTGTTAGATTTAAGCGGTTTCACTAAGATGAAGTTAAATTTGATCAAGTGTGTAGTCCTGCAAATTATAGCCGGAGTTACTCTATCCTGAAATGAACCATCTTTCTCATGGTGGAACAATGTTTGCTGAAACCAGCAGTATGTAGAAGAAGAAGAATAGAATATGCATAAACATTGAACTTTCCTGAGCCTGGACTCTCCTGGTGAGCCTGTAGTCACGTATGCTGCTTTAACACTAGGTAGTGCTCTAAGCCCAAGTGTGCACTAACTCTGCTGCTGACTTAGAGCCATAGAAAATAGCAGCTTGGTGATTTGGAAAAAGTGCAGCTGTCCATAGAAGTCCACCCCCTCTATAAGTAACCTCTAGCCACCTCACTTTATTAGTACAGATGAACTTGTATGAGATATTCTCTGGGCTCTTGGTTCCATCCCAGTTTGGAGGTAGATTTTACTTCTACACCACCAAGGAAAGTGATACAGATATTGAGTAAAATTTATAACTAAGGTTCTTAGTCAGAGAAGGGAGTCATAAATAAACAACAATGAAAGCTAGGGTAATAATCAGTGGAGTTAAATCAGAAATGACAATATGCACTTAATGACATTAAAGAATATTTTCCAACTCTCCATAAAGGATCTGAGAACTCAAAAGCCAGTTGACTATTTTCTTTATAGCTATAAAGAAAATTTATAGTGGCAGTGAGCAGATTTATCACACAGTATTTAATCTCAATGTCATTTCCCCAATAAAATGAATACAGCAGAAATAGCATCTTTTGGATCTAGGGCATAAGAAGTTCTAGAACTTCTTTTGGTAGAAATCAGGCTGCTACTAGAACTTAGAATACTTGCAAAGAATCCAAAGAAACTGCCATTGAGGTCAATTTAAGCATTACTGAAGAATTATGAAAATGGAGGGTTTTTTATTAAAAAATTCTAAAAATCCATGAGGCTATTGTGACCATAGAAGAGTGCATAAAAATTTTATCCTCATACAAAAATATTATCTAATCAATATAAAACACATGTGAAAATTAGAAAACCAGTCATGAGTGTAGTTATAGATCATCATTTATGCCAAACCAACAGGTATGTGTATTTGCTAGGTAACAGGATGTTTACATTGTTTCAAAGTACCATTCCACATATAATGAATATGTGGAATATTCACAGTATAATGAATTATAGAATGTAAATATTTTTCAGTGGAAATGTATGATGTCCACCACTTCAAATTTAGCATCATTAAGATTGCATAAAATGGCATTATGTGTCCTTATAATTCATTAGATACAATGGGAAAAATACAGTACTGGTGGTATATAATTACCATAATATATAACCTCTAATATTATGGGGATTTTTATTATGCATCATTTTACTCAGGTCAGCTGGCCTTCATGCTTAGAAATTTCACAGTTATGAAGACACAGAAAAGATGATGAAAGAAAGAAGATGTGCAATTTTAAAATGGATAAGCTGGGAATGATGGTACATGGCTAGAGTTGCGGCTACTCAGGAGACCAAGGTGGAAAGATCACTTGAGGTCATGAGTTTGAGAATTTGATGGACAGAAATAGCAAGATGCTATATTAAAAATAAGTTGATGAAGAAAAATTGAGAGAAAAAGGTTAGATAGGAGGAAAAAGAAAGAAAGAAAACTGAAGAGACCTTGACAAGCAAGAAAATAAAATGAAAATATTTGATTTTCTCTCTGGAGGGAAAAATAAACAAAATCTGTAAATATAACTTTGGAACAATTAGATAAAGTTGAATATGAAGTCTATTTTATATAATTATGAACCTGGAGACAAAATTTAAGAACTAGAAATATTGATATTACTTGATTGTAATGGTGAATATTTTAGTTACTTTCAATATCTTTGAAATATTCTATAATATTTCTACAATGAAATAAATGCATAAAATAGGTCTCTTCTAACCCTGTCATGTCTTTTTCTAAGGGTAAAAGGCCATTTTTGAGAATAAAAAAGCCTTAAAGATAAAAGAGCTTACAGTTTGAGGAGAAGCCAACTTTGCCTCCCATAGGCAGCATAAAACTTTACTAGCAATGTAGGGCAAGAATAATCATTGTGAATACACAGGACCTTTTAACCTGGGTGTTCCAGATGTTGGTTTAAAACTAGAAATTTGCTGAATGGAACAAGAGGGAGAGTGGTGTTTGTCCCATGTTGTGGCTGGACAAAATGGGCAATGGAGGCAGGTCTATCAGGACCATGGAACAGAGGAAGACACCCAAGGCCCTCATAATCACTATCAGTATCAGCCTCGACTCTAACTCATACATTGTAGAAGTTGAACCCATCTCCCGGAGCTATGAAGGAAAGGCTTCTCCCTACTCACTTTGACTGTAATCATCAGGAGGCCCTGGAATTTGATGAAGACTCATAAGGTAGATAGGGAGCCAGGAAGCCATAATAACCACTCAGAAACCCATGCACAAGGAGAGGAAAGGTCACAGGAGCCTAAGAGAAACTTGAAGTATGCACTTATTCCCTTCACCTAAACACACTGGACAATATATAAAATATGAGAGTAGTCTATGTGAGGGGAAGGGGTAAAACAGATGAATCTAGACATTTCCACATATGCTTGTCTGGCATCAGTACCATAAGCATCCATAACATGAATCAGATTTTTCAGAACCCCAGTTTTTCTTACCCTGGGTAGCAAGATGCCCTGTTCATGTCCTGACATAATTATGCCACCAATTTCCTTGGTTGCTGTGGTAGTTTGAATGTAAAATATCTCCCAGAGTCTCATGTGTTTGAGCCTCATTCTTAATCCTCAACTGTCAGAGTATTTGGGAGGTGGAGCCTTGCTGGAGGAGGTTCACTGGGGATGGGCATTTGGGTGTAATACCCAGTGCTGATTGCCACAGATGGCTCACTCTCTCTCCTTCCTCTCTGCAGCTCTTGGGGAGATGTGACACCGGGCTGGCTACTCCTACTATGGTTTCTTCACCATGATGAAACTTCCAATCAGAATTACAAACTAGAAATAAACCCTTTCCTTCCATAAATTGCTGTGGTCTGGTGTTTTGTCCCAGAAACAAGAAAACTGCTTTAGTCATGTTACTCTGGAATCAGGGCCAGCCTGAAACACACAGGGAATTTCTTCCCTGGAATAAGAATGCTGTTCTTTCATTGTCTTTACAAGTAGCCACAGGAACATGCTCTTGGATTCCTCGAAATGCTTCTATCACCCAGCACCCTGCTTAGAAGGGTGCAGAAAATACCTTTTGGTGTGAAGAAACTATGTCACTGAGTGACTAACTGATGCCAACATAATTTGACTTTGTGCCAGCAAGTGTTGTACAAGCTGAGAGAAAAAATATGGTTCTTTTAATTCTGCTCCTGACAAGATCTTCATCTGACAACACTGGCATCTACTTGGTAGATTATCAGTAGTCATTAATCTACACTGTTCCTGTTTCTCTGAAGATGCATGTTTTTGCTTCATTCCCCCATATCAACTCTCAAGGCTTCCCCCATCCCCTAATTCTTCCCACCTCCCCACTCAGTCAATTAACAGCATGTGTGTGCCCTATGTAACCCTATTAGAAGAAAACAACAGATCCTAATACTGAAATTTTATCGTAGGTTATAATAGAATTCTACATTTTTTAAAGATCTAGACCTAAAAAACTGCTTAACTTTGCACTTCTTTCTTACAATACTCACAGTGATGGTTTCAGGGTAAGAAAGGACTCTACCTATCTTATTTTAGATGACAATTCAAATCTGACATTTATTCATCACTGACCTAGAAACACTGGCAGCATCCTAGTGAAGTCTCTGCTCTGTAAGACATCATGAAGGTCAGTGAAAGCAAAGAAAAAAAACAGGCCTTCGCCTTCAGAAAAAAATAAAACTGTGGGACCCTGCTAAGAGGCATGGAGGATACAGAGTTTTGCTGAGACTGGAAGGTCTCCCACTGTCTCCTGTTAAAGGAAGTTGAGGTGAGCCTGGGACCCCCAATTATCTCAAGCATATCCTGGAACCTCCAGACCTCCAGGCAGGCCACAGCAACCCCTGAGATAATCAGGCAATTCAAGGCCTAAACTCACTCCAGCTGTAATAACAAACCCGGACAATAAAGTTATAGTTCCTCTGCAACCATCACCATTCTATACATGTCTAGAGTCACATAGAAAGCCCCCTGCAACTTATCTATGCAAACTAGGTATCCACAGGGTACTGGCCCCTGCCAATCCACTCATGAGATGTCTACATACTACCCTGCCCCTACCAATCCCCTTGTTGCCTATGCCCCTACCTCTGCCTTTTCCTCTATATAAACAACTTTTATCTATAAAATAAACGAGAGTTGTCCACTGCCACGTTCTCCTGGGTGGCTATATCTGTTGGCCTACCACTATACCAAGGACGCTGTCCACCCAGCACCGTGGATGAACCAGGGTATTAGTGTACAATGACCCCCAAAGGAATCCATGGACTACATAAAACCTGTGACAGGGCAGATTTACTCATTGCAACTTGGTGCATGTCTGCTAGTTGAATGCACAGTTAGCATTGCATTATTACAGGTATGCCAGCTTCCACATTGTCATGGGGAGAAGGGACAGCCTAATGACAGAGAAAGTCTCCAAGTAAAGGATAGTTACAGAGAAGACACAGGAGTCTGGTATCTTGCATGTGAGTCACCTTTGTGATAGTCAAGTAGAAGCACCCATCAGAGTTAGAGGATAAACCTCAAGAGGAAGGGAGAGCCTGTCCCTAAAGGGCCTGAGAACACTGAATGAACTTTCAAAATATACCAAACCCACCTCCAGCTCTGGTTTAGTTTAGACCCACTGGTTTCTAAGACTGTGAACATCTGCAGGGACCATGATATCATTGTGGGACCTGTCATGTGATAGCAAGTGATGCCTTCCTCTTCTGCTGCTCTCACACCCACCTTGGCCCAGTGAGCTCCCTCCTGTCCTGACCCTGCCTGCCATGGGCACCAGGCTCCTCTGCTGGGCAGCCCTCGATCTCCTGGGGGCAGGTTAGTCCTCAGAAAACCATCACCTACTCCTAGCAACTCTCCAGGAACTAGTTCAACTATTTCCATTTAAAAAATGAGACCTTTAATAATGTGATCAAAACTGTCTTTTCATACAACAGAACTTTTGGAAGCTGAAGTCACTTGGTCTCCCAGATTACAGAGGAAAGGCAGACTGCTGAGTTTGGGTGTGACCCTATTTCTGGCCATGCTGTCCTTTACTGGTACCAGCAGGACCCTGGACAGGGCCTCAAGCTTCTGCTTTCCTTTCAGAATGAGGCTCTTATGTATGATTCTCAGTTGTCAAAGGACAGATTTTCTGCAAAGAGGCCCAAAGGAACAGACTCCACTCTGGAGCTCCAGCCTGCAGAGTCGGGGGAATCAGCCACATATATCTGTGCCAGCAGCTTAGCCACAGCAATGCAGACACTCCCTTGCTGTGCACAAAGCCTATGGTGTTTTTCTATTCCGCTCACAGCAGCCCTGGCCGTGCCTTGATTCTCATCCTCAAAGTTTATGCTTGTAGCTGCATTACAGACTGCTATGCATATAACAAGACTCTCGAAACATGAAGATTAAATGTGTAGTTTGGAAACAAAATAACATCCCTGGGTCTTGAAGCACTTGACAGGGATAACTCAAAACCCACAAAATGAGCTTTAGAGAATGTGACAGGGATGTGTCATTTAGTGTTAGGATCTCAACAGTCACTTATTCTGAACATTTTGGCAAATTTTGAGAAAGAATGTAGGAGCCAGATGATGGACAACACTACTTTAGGATACGGTTCTCCAGACATGAAGTGACCATCACATTCATGACCTCACAGTAGCTGTCATTATGTCCACAAGACCTGAAGAATATTGTGCTCATCAACATTTCAGGATGGTCGATGGAGGGGAAATAAAGACATCAAAACAGAATGGTTCAAAGGAAAAGGTTCAGTGGGAGGGGGTGGAGGGGACAAAAGAAGGTAATGGGATAGGATTATGATCAAAATATAGTATGTTCATGTATTGAAATGATCAATAAAGAGCTTTTTAAAAAGTACACAAGGGAAAAAAAACTGAAAATGACTTTTCACAGGCTTAGTTCCCAGAGACTAGACATCTGTTCTATAAAAATTTGCAGCCAGGAAACATGTCCAACAAGCTTGTTGGAACAGATGGAGATTACAGGTGAGTAACAAACAGCAGGCTTTCCCTCTGGGGATATCATCTGAATGCTGTGAATGCTACCCGGTGACATCCTAGCTGTCTAGCTGCTTCTGTGCCTTTAAGTTGGAACTTTCAGGCAACAAATTCTCGCACAGTGTATGTTGGGAAGATTTCTTTCTATACCCGTTTGTGTGGAAGGATGTTAATAATCATTATATTGTTGATGACCCTGAATCATATTTTTTCAGCTACTATTTTAACGTCAAAGAAATTAAGAAAATGAGTAACCCTAGGATCCACAAATCTCTCTCTGTCCTTTCTTTCATTTTAAAAGTATTTTATTTATTTATTTATTTACAAGCAGATAGAGACCGTGAGAATAGAGACATGAGGGGCAGAGAGAGAGAGAGAGAGAGAGAGAGGGGGGGGGAGAGGGAGAGAGGGAGGGAGAGGGAGAGGGAGAGAGAGAATGGGTGCACCAGGGCATCTAGCCACTGCAAACAAACTCCAGATGCATGTACCACTTTATGCATCTGGCTTTACATGAGTACTGAGAAATCAAACCCTAGTCATTAGACTTTGCAGGCAAGCACCTTAATTGCTGAGCCATTTCTCCAGCCCTCCTTCTTTCTTTGTTTCTTTGTTTTTTTGTTTCTTTGTTTCCTTCCTTCCTTCCTTCCTTCCTTCCTTCCTTCCTTCCTTCCTTCCTTCCTTCCTTCCTTCCTTCCTTCCTTCCTTTTATTCTTCTGAGTCAATGTCTCATGAAGCCAGGGCTGGCCTTGAACTCACTAGAACACTAACTTTTCAACAAAGCACAGATTTTTGAATTTACCCCACTAGTTCAGATGCTACTGAACACATTTCATCTGTTTATGCCTATTAAAGCCATTCCTTAAAAAAAAGTCTTGGCATGGTGGTGCATGCTTTTAATCCCAGCACTCGGGAGGCAGAGGCAGGAGGATCACCATGAGTTTGAGGCCACCATTAGACTACATAGTGAATTCTAGGTCAGCCTAGGCTAGAGTGAGACCCTACCTCACAAAAAAAGGAATTCCTTGACACATTAAAATATTCCTTATAAGAAATTTTAAAGTAAACCAGTGCCCTCATGTAACTGAATACACTCTATACACCTATCTTCATTTTCCACCCAAGTCTACCTAGATCCTCTAAGATAAAAAGCAAACCACTCTGAAACATTGTTGGAAGAACCTGGAAAACAGTATCCTGGAACCTTCCAAAGGCATCTTCACTGATGGCACACCTTCCTTCCTTATCTGGCCTAACAGCTGGTCACAATTTATATTCATTTCCTCCTATCATCCCATCTATCCATCCTTTAAATCCACTGTGTGATGGATGATTATGACCATTCACTATTTTACAGAATTGAAATACATATCAGGCTGGAGAGATGGCTTAGTGGTTGAAGGGCTTGCCTGCAAGGCCTAACAGAGTTTGATTCCCCAGTTCCTACATAAAGCCAGATGCACAAAGTGGCACATGCATCTTGGAGTTCCTTTGCAGCAGCTGGAGGCCCTGGCATGCCCATTCTCTCTCTCTCTCTCTCTCTCTCTCTCTCTCTCTCTCTCTCTCTGTAGGATGATTTCATAACTTGGTCATTGTGAGAAGTGTGGCTCTAAAGATGGACATTCAGGTGTCTCTGTAGTAGGCTGCCTTCCACTCATTTGGGCTGATAATCAGGACTGGTCGAACAGGACCATGAAGTCATCTTAGTTTTACTTTTTGAGGAACCTGCATACTTATTTCCATTAGAGCTGAACTACAATTAGTTCCATTTCCAATCTCTTCTTGTAGATCCTTTGATCACATCAGTAGATCTTTTTCTTACATCTTTGAATTTAACAATCATGATGGTTTCATGCTCTCTGTCATAGTTTCACCTCTGAAGTCAGCATGGACCACTTGAGTTGGTTTTACTTTGTTGTGTTGCTTCTTACTCATGGTGTTCATATTTTTGTAGTTTTTTTAAAAATAAATTTAACAATCTTTGATATTGTGTCAATAATGTAATTGTACAAATAAGTTTTGGTTATGTCACAGTGTCTTCCCTTGGGGGAAAAATGTTTTTCACTACTTCCAAGCACACTAGACATAAACAAGCTAGAAGTTGGTGAAGTACCTCGGGTCCTCTGGAAAAGAAGTTTGTTTTTAGCACACTATTAGCTTTGGGGTTTGTCAGTGCTCACAATGGGAACATTCTATCTTTGAAGTTAGGCCCCTGGCCTGTGAGCAGGCTCCATAGGGCAGAGTTGAAGTCAGCAAATTCCCCCAAGGACAAAGAACCAGTTCTGGTCACATACCCAGCTTTATATTCTCCAAGATCCTAGTCAGGTTATTCCTGACCATATCTTGAGAATAGTAATTAGAGGCTTTTATTTTTATTGTTATTATTTTCCCCATTTATTTAGCAACAAAATTATATCCTAATCGGTAAGGGCTGGAGAGAAATGGCTTAGTGGTAAGGGTGCTTGCTTGCAAAGCTTGCTGACCTGGGTTCAATTCCCCAGCACCCATGTAAAGCCAGATGCACAAAGTGGAGCATGCGTCTGAAGTTTGCAGTGGCAGGAGGCCCTGGTGTGTTTCTGTCTCTCAATAAAAAATATTTTTAAAAATAAAGAATTACATTTGAGGGACTGGAGAGATGCCTCAGAAGTTAAATGCACTTGCTACCAAAGCCTGTAGTCCTGGGTTCTATTCCTCAGTGTCCCAGTAAAGTCAGACGACAACGTAGCTTATTTCTTATTTGTCTGGAGTTCCTTTGCAGTGGTAGGAGGCCCTGGTGCCATTCTCTCTCTCTCTCACTCTCTCTCTCTCTCTTCTCTCTCTTCTCTCTCTCTCTTTCTACCTTTCTCTGCTTGCAAATAAGTAAGTGAAATATTTTTCAAAAACATTACATTTCTAGCCAGGCTTGGTGACGCACGCCTTTAATCCCAACACTCGAGAGGCAGAGGTAGGAGGATTGCAGTGAGTTCAAGGCCACCCTGAGTTTACATAGTGAATTCCAGGTCAGCCTGGACTAGAGTGAGACTGTACCTTGAAAACCCCCCAAAATTACATTTCATATCTCCTTGGATATTTTCTTTTATTTTTAAGTGTTGGAGTCAAACCCAGGTACTCACTCAAGATAATCAAGTGTTCTATCCACAGAACTACCTCCCTAACATTTGGGATTTTAAAATTAGTTTTTTTAAATTATTTATTTATTTATTTCAGAGAGAGAGAGAGAGAGAGAGAGAGAGAGAGAGAGAGAGAGAGAGAGAGAGAGAGAGAACATGAGGACTTCCAGCAACTGCAAATGAACTCCTGACTCAAGCATCACATTGTGCAGCTGGCTTTTTGTGGGTACGGGGGAATTGAACTTGGGTCCTTCTGCTTTGCAGGTAAATGCCTTAACCATGAAACCATCTCTCCAGGCCCTAACATTCAGGATTTTAATGATGGATTTTTAGTCTGTGATTTCTGTGAAACAATAGAAATTGGCATAAAGATATAAACTTAAACTTTGATTCCAATAACAGAATTGAAAAAAAACAACAACAGAGATTTATAATCAAATTCAGATATCTATTAGGATATTTATTATTGGCTGTATTGGTTGCATAGCTATGGATGTTCCATTGGGTGATGTGACAAAATGAGAACTAGTGAGTGAAGTTCAGACTTGTTCAGAGGGCACAGAATGAACAGGGAATCAGTTTAGTTTTCTCTCTGTTATGACACTTTCATTTTAAATTTTATAAATATACATATACCCAAGAGGCAGCAGCTAGAATTTAGTCACTGCCAAGTGTCTGTCATCGTTTTCCACTTAAGCCCAATTCTGGAACATCACAGTTCCTCTTTCTCCATCTCAGAGGACTTCTCAAAGCAACATCCCAGTTGTAATCTTTGAGTGCTGGCCAAATTTTCTGCATTAGATGTGATTACATCACTCGGCCTCTTCTGAATCTTAGTTTATCGGCTTCATCTTCTTTCTCCCTGGTCACCTAGAGAAAATAAAGATTGCTTGGTGATTTCTAAACATGCTCAAGACCATAAGGAAATTCTCTTTGCGTACATGGTTAACCTGCATTTTTAAGAGGAGAGAATGGAATCAAGTCTAATTTAGTACAATGTTATGCAGCCCATATGGTCTCATATCTGAGCCTTGTTTTCTATATTATTAAAACTATGTCATGCTGGGGAGATGGCTCACTAGTTAAGACATTTGATTGCAAAACCTACTGCCCAGGTTCAATTCCCCAGGTCCCATAGAGAGCCACATGCACAAAGTGGCACATGCATCTGGAGTTTATTTACAGTGGCAAAAGACCCTGGAGTGCCCATTCTCAATTTCTTTTTCTCTCTCTCTCTGCTTACAAATAAATAAAAACAATAAACAGACAATGTCTTCCCCCATATGACACCAGTGTCTGACTCCTGGATGACTATGGTAGCTAATTTTCCCTAATAATGTAGTATTGTTCACTGACTTTCAAACACCCATGAATTGTACGACCCCACATCCCCTATACTAAGTGAAGTAAATAAAACGTAACTGCCCGTCCAGGCACAAGTGGCCACACATTCATGTTCTTTCCCCTCACTGACCTCTAGGGTGCACTGTGGCTTCACTGTCATCAAGAGTCTATGGGGTGTATGGGGGGGGGGGGGGTTGGAAGAAGACCAGACCTAGGACTAGTCCGTTTCAAGAAAGTTAGCAGATGTTTTTGAGAAGGAGGAGGTTAGAGAACAACATCCTCCCTCTTGCTGTGGACATGGTTTTTCTGGGAATTGGGCTGTCAGTAGCAGGTTTGCTTGCTTGTCTGTGTTTGGCAATGGTGAGTAAACAATTTGTGTGCCAGGAGAGCCTTTGAAAACATAACCTCAAACCAGCCCCAACCAGCCCTAGCTGCTCCATTCAGTGCAGGACCAGAAGAAACAGAGATTCTACCTAGCATCACAACAGTGGGAACTGACAGTTCCCAGGATCACTACACCGAGTCCCCTCATCAGGCAGGCCTGATACCCCTGCTTTCTCCTTTAAGCCTTTTCCTTTGAGCAGAAAGATGCCATAGCATTTACTTGGCTTTGCAATTCACTCTGTCTCCCTGCAAACAGATAAAGTCTGGCCAGAGATAAGAAACTTCCTGCTTGCTTTCCCTTGCCCTGATTTCAAGTTCTTTCTAGATGATTATACACCTGCCTCCCACCTATATTCTGTACCCTGTACCCGTCTTCTGCGTTTTCCATCTGTAAGTCTCATGGGTACTGTTCTGCATCAGTTTCCAGTGGCTGTTATAATAAATTGCCAGTAGCTTACTGGATTAATCAATACAAATTAATTTCCGTACAGCTTTGGAGGTGAATAGTCCAAATTAGGGATAATCAGACTAAAATCAAGGTGAATCTCATTCCTTTTGAGGCTCTAGAGAAGTCTGTGTATTTTATTTATGTTTTTGGTGGTGTTGGCTTTTCTTTTTTTGTCATTTTTATTTTCTAAAGGCCACAGACATCTTAGATCTTGGCCTGTTCTATTTGCAAAACCAACAACTGACAGGCTGATTTTTTCCTTTTGCTGTATTACTCTGTTTGCTCTTCCATTTTCTTCGGTATTATAAGACCCTTGTGATTACTTCAGGCTTATTTGGAAATTCCATGATATTTGATGATTGATCAAGGTCCCTGTTTAGCCACTTTCATCAATTGAGAACTTTAACTCCCTCTGGAATTAAATTCCATTGAACATTAATTTAACATTAATTCCATTTAACATATCAAAGGCTCCAGGCATTAGCCTGCACACCTTTGGAGGACCATCATGATGTCTTCTTCACCTAGATACTTGGGAACAGGGAGGGATAGTAGGGGTATATTTTTAAAGTAGGGTAGCACAGTTTTCCATTTTGGATCCAACGGACATTCGGAGAGGATGGTGCCTCGGAGGGAAAGAGGCATTTCAGAAAACACCAGCCAGTCTGCTAGCTATTTGCTATTTAAAAGTATGTGGTGCTCTTGGGGTTAGAGTACTGGCAGTGTTTATCCACACACACAAAAAAATTGTGAACTTAAACAGTTTCCTCTTTGTCAGCAAGTAACTCAACTGAAACAGAAAACAGAGCTTTATCTCCACTATCTATCCATAACCACTACCCTGAGAGGAAGTCAGTTGAGATCCAGCCAGGGGGAGGGGTAGAGCAAGTATTAAGGAGGAAAAAACATGGACCTTTCTACAAGATGAGACTAAGTGATGAATCTACTGTGTGGCATTTTATTCACAAACCTTTAAACACAAGACTATCTCTGCTGGCTTCATGGTAGGGATAGAGAAATAAGGGAGTTTGTGCTGTGGGGCCTGGGGAATTTAAGACAGCTTGAGGATGTGTACACTTAGAGCAGTCTTTCCCTGAAAAGACCTGTCTAATCAAATCCATTCTCAGAGCATCAGTTCATCCCCTTTAGGTCTGACGTCCTTGATGATGAAGGATGAACTGACATCCTGGCTTTTCCTGTGGAGTTTAGAAGCCAATTCCTGACTAACCACTGGATCAGATCATCTGCATCTATGCCAACACCAGGGAGGGATTATGGCAATTTGCACAGAAACTAGCTTGAGACAACAGCGAATTCATATTTAAATATCTGGTGTTTGAGGTAAAGATGAAACTAGTTGGCAGGTTCTTAGGAGAGGATGCAATAAAGAAGATAACAGGGATGCATAAGGCCAAATAGACCCGCAAGGGGCCTCAAGAAGGATAAGTCAAACCCTTAAATTGATTATAGTTGGGTTCAACACTACCTTATCATCCCCTACCCTGGGTCAGTCAATGTGGATCCACATGGAGATATCCCAGGTCGCACTGGCCTGTCCTCACTTCTTTGACCCTTTCCACCTCTATTTTAATTTTTTTTTAAAATTAATTTATTTATTAAGTAGAAACTTTGTATGAACAAATCATATGTTGGTACCACTGTTTCCCTCCTCTCTGCCCCCATCCCACTGAGCCTATGCTGATCTCACGCTTCCTTAGAGTATCTGCTTTTTTTTTTTTAGAAGGCAGCGAGAACTGAGGACAACCTAATTCTACCAATAACACCAGAAATGATAGCTGACTCTATGTTGACAGGAAATGAGCCATCCCTTTCATATTAGCTAGGGTCCATGTGAAACCACAGAGGAATTGGCAAGATGACCAAGAGTACTGCTTCCATATGGAGCCTGACAACCTGCACCAGGGTGATGCAGACAGACACTGAGGAAACTCAAAACATACCAAAGCAGAAATCCAGAAGCTGGTAAGAGCTCAACACTAGTAGACCTAAAACACACCCACCACAGCCCAGGGAATTTTGTTGAAGAGGGGGCAGAGAGAAATATTTTGAGTAGCCACGGTGGGTGGAAATATCCAGAAGCATTGCCCCCTCACCGACAATGACTGACTGCTGCTCACACAACTCAATGCTCTTTAAAAAATATTTTGTTTATTTATTTGCAGTGGGGGAGGGAGAGAGAGGAAGAGAGAGAGAGAGAGAGAGAGAGAGAGAGAGAGAGAGAGAGAGAGAGAGAGAGAGAGAGAGAGAGAGAGTGTTCCACTGCAAAGGAACTCCAGATGCATGACTTTGTGTAGGTACTGGGGAATTGAACATGAGTCATTAGGCTTTGCAGGCAAGTGCCTTAGTGGCTGACCCATCTCTCCAGCACCTTCTTCTATGTTCCTAACACTTAAGTTTATGTTTCCCTTCTGACTTGTGCTGGAAATTTGTACTCACTGTTGGAAATCCACTATCAATGCTTTTGGTCCTTTCATGCATAGTCTTATTTATAAGAACTTATTGCTGCTCAACTCCTATGAGGATGAAATGGTACAAAAATGTGGCTTTGTTTTTTAGTGGCAAAGACAATTTAGGTTTACCTGAGTTATGACATATAGCCCAGCTCCTCTTCTCATTGAGCTAATCTTGTCATTCAAGTCCTGACTTCCAAACGAAAACAATACAAAAACATGTCTTGCAGCCTTGCTGTACACACAGGGCACAATGTGAATTTATATATGGTTTCAAAATGTCACTTATTGTGGCTCTGGCCTGCTGTTTCCATGTCTTTTTCTGCCCTTCATTGTAAAGCCCAGCTCCTTAACACATAGGACCACTCTCATTTGTCTTCCTGCCTGCCAATCACGCTGCCATCATGAATCATGTCTGAAGTATAATGTAGACATCACTTTGGCTTCTCAGTTCATTGACCTCTTCACCTTGGAAGAATTTTTTCCCTCCAATCATATTGAGACTTGCTTCCATGATTACAGGACATGCCTGATAAATGAATGGGCATCAAATTCTTTCAGCCTTAAGTTTCCAGAGGGATAGGGACTTTATTGTACATTTTCTCTATTGGCTAACATTGGATATTAGACAAATAAGGTTAAGAAAAGCCTGTCTTTTGAGTAAATTCACTAATGAATGGATTTAAATTAACAAATGTGAAGGAAAGGTGTCCAGAGCTGTTGAACAGTGACACATGGCATAGTCAGCATTATCCCAACCATTCCACACAGTGGCCTGGATATCTTCTCAGTAAACCACCTGCTTGGCATGCAGGACACTGAGAAATCAAGCTGGAGCTGAGCTGGAAGCCTCTCCCTTATTGACTAACTACAATGATGCTGGAAAGAGCTATGCAGCCTACAGCCTTTTGGGTGAGAAAATCCATCAACAGTCTTAACAAGCAATGGACCCTTGCAAGCTTTATGGCTGGCCAGTCAAGCCAAATGTACCAAGTGGTGCAATGGTGGCATGTCTGCTATGGGGGAAACCAATTGCTTTCTGATCGGACTATAGCCCAGCTCCATGGGAGGGAATTTATTCCTAGTACTAAAAACCTAGTCAAAACCTATGGCTTGGGAGGTCATGAGCTCTAGGGGGAAACTACTACTTTGTCTGGCTAAATGGATATACTATGCACACAAAACTGCTCTCTGATCACTGATGTTTATGTATTATTATATGCATAATTTATTATATTATTATGTACATATATTTCTTTTGTTTAGAGATGTTTCTGTTTTCAGTTGGTGGTGACCAAAGGGGTGACTAAGAACTCTTCAAAGTGCTGAGAAAAAGTGACAGTGGAGTGTTCAGCACTAAATCAGACATCTTATCATACCCCCTAAGCTCATGGGCCATCATGGAAGAGGTGATGGAAAGAAGAGCCAAGGGAAGAGAAAGAGTGCTCACACTGCTGTTTTTCAGACACAAAGTAGTCTTGATAGCCATGATCTCACAGTGACTGATGCTTCCTACATAAGACCTGCATAATAGGAGGAAAAAAAGGAGACATCAAAATAGAAGAGAAACTAATTAAACAGAAATTAACAGTAATTAACAGTGGAGGGGAGATTTGGAAAGGGGAAAAGAGGGGTGATGGGAGGGGACTATTATTATGGTATATTGCCTATACTTATGGAAGTTGTTGATGAAAATTAAAACAAGTGTAGGTACTTAACTGCTTTCTCTTTTCTCAATAGCTTCTGGTTTCCTTGCTGTGATTAGCCATTACTGCAAAATCCTTAATGTATTCAACTAGTGCAATACAATAATCTTTTAAGATACCCTTTCCAACTTTTCTATGCTCAAAAGTTCTCCATTGAAAGCAGGGTAAAGGTGCTACTTTGAAACTCACCCTCCATGACTCAGGGAACTGAGAGGAAGAGGGGGTGAAAGATTGTAAGAGCCATGGTGGGAGATATTACCCAGAGACATTACCCCCTTAGCTACAATACATAAAGGGGGGCAACCTTGTTGCCTCCTGTGCTATCCATAACCCCTTACCACATGGATTGATCCAGTGACCCAACGAGGAGGATACCCAGTGGATTGGGAACAGGGAAGAGGGAAATGGGAATATCAGCACAATATTTGCTCAATCAGTGTATCTAATTTTGGACAATAGAGATAAAAAAGTGCTACTTTGGGAAGATAGTTGATGCTTCATTATATTTATATTATTAATTTGTCAAATGTACTTCATGGCCTTGCAAAAAACATTTTGCACAATTTAATGATTCTGTGCATTTGCTCATGTAGTTTCCCTTCCCATTTCCGTATTTTCCAGATGCTGTTGGATGATTAACTTCTGTGAAGCAGCAAATGATTTAAAATCACAATGTCTGAACATGGAATCTCTCTCTACAGACATAGCTCCTTCATTAAAATGAAAAAAATTTTTTTTTCTGTGAAAGATCCTGTTCAGAGAATCAAAACAAATGCAGCAAATTACCCATTCAACAAAGATGTGTTCTGTGCCAGTGAATAATGCTGAACCCAGAAGCCATAGGTTGTTACAGAAAAATGCCAGTGCCAGGGTAGGATACCTCCCAATTAGTTGTTGGTTGGAGAAGCCCCTGACACGCACCCCCACCAAAACAATACAGGCTATTGTCAAGGTTGTGGTTGTGCTAGAAAGTGCTATGTGACCTTCTTAGGGAGAAAAGTCAATGTCAGTGAATACACACTTCTTGTAGGTTTAGAATCTTAACCAGCAGGGGACCCCACAAACTGCACAACTGGCACATCAGGTAACATGCGCCTACTAGTGCAATAGTGGCATGTCTGTTCTGGGGGTAACCAACAGTTCTCAGATCAGATTTGAAGGCTACAGGAAGGAAATTACATGTGATACTGAAAACCGAGTCAAAAGACTGGATATGAAGAATATAAGCTTTACAGAGGGGAAGCTACTACTGTTGCTTGGCTATGTGGGTATATTTAGTGCACCAAATTGCCCTCTAAATACTTATGTTTAGGCCTCTATATTAGTTCCACTCTCAATTTGGTTAGAGAAGTTTGAGCCTCAAAACTCTTCAAAATGCTGAGAAGTGAAAATTGAGTGTTGAACACTAAATGAGATATCTCTATCACACCCTCCAAAGCTTGTGGATGATAGTGGAAGAAGTGGCAGAAAGAGCGTAAGAGCTGAAGGATGGGCAAGGATACTTTGGGATGCTGTCTTCCGGTCACAAAGAGGCCTTTGCATTCATGACCTCACAGCAGCCATCCTTACCTTCATGAGACCTGCATGTCATTGGTCCATGACTGTAGGTTGTAGTATATGATGGAGAATGGACAAAGGACATGAAAATAGCAAAGGGATAATAAGGAAGAAGAGGAGGTTCTGGGGAATAAGTAGAAGGAAGGGGATTATGTAAATTTTTAATAAAGTCTTTTATTTTAACTATTTAAAAATTAAATAAATTTCTATATGAGACCAGGTAGCACTGTGGAAGGCATAGTGTGATGGAAAGAATAGTCAGTCTCAAGTCCAGGCAACACTGATCCTAAAGGAAAGAAGAGACACACTTATGTTCCATGCTTCATATAGAGGCAAGACAAAAGCTATGGTGGGTTTCATATTTGACTATAGTAAACAAGATAATTGGGCATAGAAAATAAGATTAGAAGAAAACCTTGAGGATTTCAGGAGCAAACTGGTATGACTCCCAGAAGAAAGCAGATTTGTTGAGTAATGGTTTTGAAAATCACAACTATATGAATGGGTGATATATAATTGGAATAGTTCGATACAGTGTCTGGCGATATCAAGGGAAATAAAATTGTTACATAACTTTTAGTTATAGACTGTACCACAAAGGAACTCGTGATTAATTGTTAAAATTATTCCTCTTTAAAATACTAAGATAAAATAGGACATATTACGGGAGATGTAGGCAACAAAAAAGGGGACAAAATGCTTTGCATTGAATTGTGCAACAGAGGAAATTGAAGATATGAAATATTTGTTATAATGGTGATTGTTTAAGAGGATCCAGACACTGAAAATTTCTTATGTCTCACCAGGGTAGATCATAGAGATAAAATCTAGCAGAATATATTAGAAAGATAAATGTTTTAGGCCAATGAACAAACATACAATTGATGAAGCTGTTCAATGTCAGTGAATATAACTCATACTACTTGTTGGTTTAGATTTTAAAGGGCAAATTAAAAAGCCTTTTAGACATTTAGACATTCATCTTAATCTTGCTTAAAGGATTTGGTAGTAGATGAAGGGTCAATGATAAGTGTGTGTTGTTCTAAGACAGAAACCTATAATGGAAGCAAACACAATTGAAAACTGTGACCATGCCAGGTTTGAAAAAAAAAAACAGACAGAGCTGATGAAAAACATGACTTAGAGTTTTATTCCTTAGGGAAGGTTAAGGAAAATTTAAGTGAAGTAGTACCTATTTAAATTCAGGGTATATCTATGTATTTGCATCTTATTATTGGTGGTTCATTATGATGTCAGTTAAACTTATCATTGGATCTCTGTTTTGTCATAATAGAAGATAAA
>PVHP010027850.1:0-18254 GCA_004024765.1 Zapus hudsonius
TGTGTTGTTACTGAGGGGTGCCATGCCTCTGGATCGTCTCCCCCACCATGGCTCTCACAATCTTTCCGCCCCCTCTTCCGCATAGTTCCCTGAGTCGTGGTGGATGAGTATTAAGGCTGCTTTAAGGTTGTGAATTTAGGGGTCTTTGTGTCAAAGATCGTTGGTTTCTGTCTCACTGGCTTATCCTGTGTTGATTGAATGGCTGTGGCTTCAATTTCTTTTTAAAAACATTTTATTTATTTATCTTTGCAAGTGGGAGGTGGGGAGGGGGAGGGGGAGGTAGAATGGGCATGCCAGGGCCTCCTGCCATTGCAAACGAACCCCAGACACATGCACCACTTTGTGCATCTGACTGTTCACATGAGCACTGGGGAGTCAGACCCCGGTGCCGTCAGGCTTTGCAAGCAAGCATCTTTAACCACTCAGCCATCTCTCCAACCCCAGAATATCAATTTCTGATTTTACAACTGTAGATAAACAGAAAATTTCTACCATACTTCTGCAGAGGAATTGCTTCCTCCCTCTTCCCCCCAAGTCAGTGGGCAGAGAAACCACATTGCAGAAGGAGGGAATGTGGGCAGCAGTAACACTGGCCACGCCTCGGTGATGATGCCTCTTTGCACCTATGGCCTGTGGGCTCCTCACAACCATCCTGTGGGGAGGAAGCATCACCCACATTCTGCAGAGACAGGACAGGGGCTCCGAGAACTTAACCAACTCAGCCAAGCTTCACAAACTTACGCTCATGTTGCTCTGAAGCCCAAGCTCACTCTTACCCTGGTCAGCAAGGAAAGGGATTCCTTAAGGGTTTTCCTACTTTATTAGTTTTGTGGTTTTTAATTTTTTATTTATTTACAAGCAGAGAGTAGAGAGACTGCAAAGGAACTCCAGATGCATGTACCACTTTGTGTATCTGGCTTATTACATGGGTACTGGGGAATTGAAGCCAGGTCATTAGGCTTTGCAGGCAAGCACCTTACCCACTGAGCAATCTCTCTAGCCCTTTTTATTTTCCTTTAAAAACTATTATTATTGAGCCGGGCATGGTGGCGCATGCCTTTAATCCCAGCACTCCGGAGGCAGAGGTAGGAGGATCGCCGTGAGTTCAAGGCCATCCTGAGACTACATAGTGAATTCCAGGTCAGCCTGGGTTAGAGTGAGACCCTACCTCAAAAAACAAAAAAAAACAAAGTGTATTTTTTTGGTCATTGTCCTCTCCCATCATTCTCTTGACCACATACACACACCCTTTCCCCTGAACCCCTTCCTCCCTCCAACCAGTTTCTCTTCTATTTTCAAGTCTTTCTCTAGTTTGGGGGTGGTGTTTTGTTTTTTGCCTTCCTTCATCATCCATGAGGACATATTGGCGGGCCGAATATTGTGCAGGTAACGTCATCCCTTGAAGTCACAAATGCAATGGCTACCACATGTCTGGAACACATTCTTTAAAATCACTCCTTCCCAACCTCTGGATCTTGCATTCTTCTGCAATGTTCCCTGAGCCTTGGCAGGTGTGATGGAGATGTCTCCTCACCTCTTCCTGGCACTTTGATGAGTTGAGTGCCCGCAGTAGTGGCCCCCATCTGGTAGAAGAACTATGACGTGAGCATACGCATGAGTATTTTGAGGGCAGTTTGTCGGGCACAACACATCTGTTTAACCAAACAACAGTTCCAGCTTCCCCTCCAGGGACCACAACCATCCAAGCCATAGGCTTTTGACTAGGTTTCCAGTCCCAGGACTGAATTCCCTTCTGGGGAACACGCACCTCAAATCCAATCAGAGAGCAGTTGGTTGTTCCCATAACAATCATGCCGCTATTGCACTGGTGAGCGTTTTGCTTGTGGTTTTTTTTTTATTTGCTTGTGTTGTTTTATTTATTTATTTTTTACATGAACAATGCTTAGAGGGTTGAGGATGTAACTCGGTTGGTGGAATTCATGTGGATGTTGAGTGTCTTCCTCAAACACTCTCCACATTATTTATTATTATTATTATTATTATTATTATTATTATTATTATTATTATTATTGAAACAAGGTCTTTCACTGAACTCAGAGCTAGTCTGGCTACCCAGCAAGTCCCAGATACACATTGAATTCCAGACCATCCTAGGCTACATGAAACCTGATGTCAAAAAAAAAAAATGAATTCAGTTTGGACAAATTATATCCAAGGTTCCTCTGCCCTCTTACTTGTGGTGCATGTGGAAGTTAGAGGTCAAGGTTTCTTGAATTCTTTTTTTTTTCCATTTGCAGCTTAGGTATCTTTATTTCCAGACCTCATGTGCAAGAGAAAAGCCTTAAAAACAAAAGACAATCTTCATCTATTACTTGAATATCAGAATGCTTTTTAAATATCTATAGATGAGTACCATCACCTTGAACTGTTTGAGGATTATATTCCTTCTTATATGTATCAAAACTCATACTACATGATGATCTCTGGGTTGCAAAAGAGGATTTAATTTTGCACCTATTCATGAATTCTTTTTATCATTCTCCACCTTTTTTTTTTTGAGACAAGGAATCTCACTGAACTCAATGTAAACATATGTGTACACATACATGCACACACACAAAAAGAGTTTAAGTACTCAACATTTAAGAAAATTAAGGAAATATGTGTGGGGTGACGGGTGGGATGCCTCACAAGGCCCAGCACAGGACTGGGGCACTGGATCAGAATGTGGGAGAGCAACCTGGTAACTCAGCCGCATCCATCTGGATCTTCCGCGAGCTCAACTCACTTTCTATCTATAGTGTTGCTCTTTTTTGATCTTCTTTTTTAAAATCTACTTCCCAGGATCCTTTCAGGGTAACCACGGAAGTGCTTTAACTGTTTCACCACGCCCTCTCCAGCCCCCACAAATCTCATTAAAGATGCTGGGCATATCACCAACCAAGGCAGGGCGAAGTCTTGGATGGTTGATTGCAGTCTCTAGCTGCTAACTCCCAGAATGAATTTTGAAAAGCTATGCATCTTCATGTATATTTTTAAGCTAGCATCTAAAATTGTTCTCCATAAATTCAAATAGTTGCAAAAAGATGTAATTTCTGGCATAATGTTATTTTAAAATAGTACAGTTCCAGCACTTTTTGTAAAAATGTCTTTGAGTCAGGGACTCATATAGACAAGGCTGGCCTCCCCCTCATTATGTAGCCAAGGATGACCTTGAATACCTGATCCTCCTGCCTCCACCCCCTGAATGCTGGGATTGCAGGAGTGCACCACCACGCCTGGTTTATGTGGTCTCAGGGGTCTAAGCCAGGGCCTCGGGCATGCTAGGTGTTGTGGTCAGCTTCTTAGTTGCTGCACAGAAAGAACCCAAACAAAAGTGGCTTGTAGAGGAATGGGTTTATTTGGCTTACGGACTCGAGGGGAGACTCCATTCTGACAGGGAAAACGATGGCATGAGTAGAGGGCTGGACATCACCTCGGCCACAGCACTGCAAACAGCGGCAGGAAGGTGTGCCAAATACTGGCAAGGGGAAGCTGGCTTATAACCCCCATAAGCCCACCCCCAACAACACAGCTTCATCGAGGTTGTAAAACCCAAACTGCCATCAGCTGAGGATCTATCTATCCGAACACATTCAATTGTTTGTGGGGGACACGTGGATCAAACCATGACACTAGGTAAGTACTCTACCCCCTGAGCTACATCCTCAGCCCAAGTTCAGCACTCTTGCCCATAATTTGTGTCACCTAGACACACAGCTACAGGACACCTTCTTCATAGGGTCACCATGCAGATTCAAGGGGGTCGTCACAGGCATCTGGCACCAGGCATGTAGTAAGTACTATTTATCTGCTTTGGGAGGAGGGTGATGCCTGGAGAGAGAGTTGGAAGGGACATCGACATGTTCTGAGGAGTCGATAGTGATGCTTCTATCCCACCCTGTGCCCCTCAGCCTGTGTGTAAACACACTCACTGCCACATTCAGTTTCTGCCATACGCTGGTGTCACCTCATGCTTCTCTGCCAGACAGCTTCCTACAGCCCCGGCTTAGCCACAGCCTCAAACTTGTGGCTGTTGACTTCCTCAGGTCAACCCTCAACTCAGCGCAGGAGGCAGTGGCTGAAAACCGTCACCTCTTTCTCTGGCAAGACAACTGTGAGATCTGGGGTGGCATGGTTTCCTGGAAGGGGTCCAGAAGGGTGGAGCCCTGGTGACAGTCTTAGACTCTGGCTCTGGACTCCCCCAACCTCGTGTTCTGTGTCCCAGACACTGTCCCCAAGTCCAGCCCAGCTTGTGTTTTCTCATTCAACTCGGCTCTCCTGACCTGTTAGATTGCAATTTGGGCTGATGCCCAGGGACAATGGCCTGGATAGTTAATAGAATTCAGCATATCTGAAAAGACTCACCTAGTAGAAAATCTATGTGCAGAAACACCTGTTACTTGACACGCATCAACACATCTCTCCAGCTCATGGCTAACTTTTCAAACTTTTCTTTCTCTCCAACACCGGACATGGGAACATTTCCCAGGTTACTTCATGATTCATTCACAGTTGACTCTGGCTCACCAGAAAGGACCTGGAGTTCTTTCTCCCTCAATCGCCGTAGTTATGGCTCACAGTTCCAGGGGCCAGCTCCTCCCGGATCCTCTGGGAGCAAATGGGATACGAGTCCATACTTCATGGTTTAGCAGTAGCTCACACACATGATGGGTAAACAGCTATTCCACTGGCTAGCTGCAACCTTTGATAAGTTAGCTCGAACTCTGTCAGCCCATATTTTAAATTATTTATTTATTATCATGTAACTGTGTGTGTCTGTATGTAGGTAGGTATATATGTATGTGCCATGTGGAGGTCGGAGGATAACTTCGGGGTGTTGGTTCTCTCCTTACACCTTATTTAAACCAGGGTCTCTTTTGTTGTTACTTTTTACCACTGGGAAGGCCAGACTGGCTGACCCATCCGCTGTGGGATTCTCCTGGCTCCTCTTCTCTTTGCCATAGGCACACTGGGATTAGAGATGTGTTTGCCACTTTCGGTCCAGATTTATTTGAGTGCTGGGTTTGAAATCTGATCAGTGGGCTTGGGAGCAAATCACCTTTGACTGATAAGCCATTTCTCAGTTTTCTGGAAAAGAAATTAGAGTAACAGCAGCACCCATGCAATTTTCTGGGCTAATTTTTATAGCATAGTTGTAGTGACATCATCTTTGTGCTTGTCATTTACGTACCACAATAATGGCATTTATCCTATTTTCTGTACTGATGCTGTCAGCACTATAATAATCTTGAGGCAGAATAAAAAGACAAGAAAAATGATGGAGGGCTGGAGAGATGCTCAGCGGTTAAGGCACTTGCCTCCAGTGCCTAAGGCCCTGGGTTCAATTCCCCAGGTCCCACATAAGCCAGACCCACAAGGTGGTGGCCCTGGTGTGCTCTCTCTCTCTCTCTCT
Source organism: Zapus hudsonius (assembly GCA_004024765.1). Lineage (NCBI taxonomy): Eukaryota > Metazoa > Chordata > Mammalia > Rodentia > Dipodidae > Zapus > Zapus hudsonius. The sequence continues at coordinate 5,417 of PVHP010027850.1, forward strand.
GCTTGAAAATGAATAAATAAAATATTTTAAAAAATAAAAAAGTAATAAAAAAAACTAAGAAAAATGATGGAGAAATGAGAACAGAGGAACCCCACCCCACCCCCAACCCAGGAGTCCCAGTAAAGCCTCTCACCAACAACAGAGCTGAAATCCTTGCACAATGACAAGGGCATAAGGATTTTCTCCATTTCCCAGCCGCAGATCTTCAATTTTCCAGAAATTTCTCCCCAAACCCCATTTACTATAAACACCATATTCTACAACCTTCGTGCAAACCTAGGGGCACCTGGTTTTACCTTATCAGATGGAGCCATCTCCAGAAGCCACTCTGTAATCTCAATGATGGGAGAGGGAGACAGAGAGGAGAGGGTCCCCTAGAGACCCACTAAGCAATGAAATTCCAAAAGGTTTCTAAAAACCAGAACTCTTGAAAATGTGATTCCCTTAGAGGAGCCCCACCCAGGCTCTCTGGTGTGCTTTCATTCTCTGTGGAGCAGCTTTCTTTCTCCTCTCGTCCTTAAGTCTGTGCAAAAATATCTTTTTTTTTATTCATTTTCAAACAGAGAGAGAGAGAGAGAGAGAGAGAGAGAGAGAGAGAGAGAGTGAGTGCAAGCACCAGGGCCACCACCTTGTGGGTCTGGCTTATGTGGGACCTGGGGAATTGAACCCTGGGCCTTAGGCACTGGAGGCAATTGCCTTAACCGCTGAGCCATCTCTCCAGCCCCAAAAATATCTTAAATAAAATCTCCATAAACCGGGCATGGTGGCACACACCTTTAATCCCAGCACTCAGGAGGCAGAGGTAGGAGGATTGCTGTGAATTTGAGGCCAGCCTGAGACTACATAGTGAATTCTAGGTCAGCCTGGAATAGAGTGAGACCCTACCTCGAATAACCAAAAAAAAAAAAAAAAATCTCCAGGGCTGGAGAGATTACTCAATGGTTAAAGACTCCTGCTTGCAAAGCCTGCTGGCCTGGCTTTGAGTCCCCAGTCACCTAGTAAGGAGAAGTTAACAGCAACTGTTGATCCACTGAGTCATCTCTTCATCCTGATTGTTCTTTGAGACAGTTTCGTTATGTGTCCTAGACTAGCCCCGAACTTACTAACAACCCTTCCCCTGCTTCTAGTGTCAAATTCACAGCAATCCTTCTGCTTCAGCCTTCCAAGCATTACAGGTGTGTACTACATGTCTGGTATCCTCTACATTCTTGCCTTGACCCCAAATGTTGCAGTCAGCTTTCTAGTTGCTGTGCAGAAAGAACCCAAACAAAAGCGGCTTGTAGAGGAATGGGTTTATTTGGCTTACGGACTCAAGGGGAGACTCCATTCTGGCAGGGAAAACGATGGCATGAGCAGAGGGTGGACATCACCTCTGCCACAGCACTGCAAACAGCGGCAGGAAGGTGTGCCAAATACTGGCAAGGGGGAGCTGGTTTATAACCCCATAAGCCCGCCCCCAACAACACAGCTTCATCGAGGTTGTAAAACCCAAACTGCCATCAGCTGAGGATCGATCTATCAGAACACATTCATTTGTTTGTGGGGGACACCTGGATCAAACCATGACACCAAATATAATATAATATATAATATATTATAATATATATATATATATATACACACACACACAGGGTGCCATGTAGCCCAAGCTGGCCTCCAACTTGCTTTGCAGCCAAGGGTGGCTATGAATTTCTGATCTCCCCTTTTCCACCTCAAGAGCGCTAAAATGACAGGCATGCATCACGGTGCCCAGTTTACCCGGTGCTGGGAATCAAACCCAGGGCTTTGTGTATACAAGGCCAGCAATGTACCCACTATGCTACAGCAACAACCTACATTACATTTTTAAATTAGGTTTTAGGGTTTCATTTTGCTTTTCATATTTTGTTTTACTTTTCCCCCCTCTTTTTAATATATATTTTAAACTTTTGGACAGGGCTTCAGTATATAGAAAGATTGACCTCAAACTTGAAAACCACTGTCCCCAGCCTCCACAGGGTTAAGACAAGTTTGTATTACCATGTTGTATTTAATTTTTTTAATTTATTTAATCATTTTCAAGCAGAGAAATACAGAGAGAGAGAGAGAAAAAGAGAGAGAGAGAGAAAGCGCACCAGGGCCACCACCTTGTGGGTCTGGCTTATGTGGGTCCTGGGGAATTGAACCCAGGGCCTGAGGCACTGGAGGCTAGTGCCTTAACCGCTAAGCCATCTCTCCAGCCCTGTATTTAATTTTTAAAAACACTTATTTATTTATTTATTTGAGAGAGAGAGAGAGAGAGAGAATGAGTCTGGGCATGCCAAGGCCTCCTGCCACTATCAAACAAGCTCCAGACGCATGTGCCACTTTGTGCTCCTGGCTTTATACACGGGTACTGGGGAATCGAACCTGGGCTGTCAGGTTTTGCAAACAAGTTCCTTTAATCATTGAGCCATCTGTCCAGCCTCAGCTTATATTTAATTTTAAATGGAGCCGTTCCTAAGTAGAAATCCATGGATCAAGAGTTTGCTTCATATGGTGTGAGAAGTCAATGCATAGAAAAATCAACCTATGTGAAGGCCCTACTGTACCCTCAACCAGATTCTCCACTTCCAGCGAGGTAGTGCCTAGGACTGTGTTCTTGGAGGCCCAGGTAGCTAGCAAGTGTGCAAGACTCTTCCCAGGCCTCCTGCAGAATGAGTGTGCCACTGGCGTTATTCAGCACCACATCTCGGAATTGTATGTCTAGAACTGAACTACCCAGGCTTCACAAGACAAATACAATTTGTAGTAAAGCGAAAGATAATGTAGCACAATTTCATTTATATAAAGTCTCTGGAACGGCAAATTTATAGAGACAGAAAATAGATTAGCAGTTGCCTTGGGCTAGGGGTAGGAGTGGGGGCTAACCAAAAATGGGTGAGAGGAAACATTTTTGAGCTAGTGAAAATGTTCTAAAATTGGATTTTGGTGCAGTTTACACAACTTTACTTTGACTAAAGTCCTTAAAGTCTATGCTTGCAATGGGTACAGTGCATGATAGAGAGAGAGGCTGGGATCTTTTTTAAGTTAGTGTGGGTAAGGGAATTAAATTGCAATGCCAAGTAAAGGTGGCTCGTTATAGTCTAATCCAGACAGCACCTCTTGCAGAGGGGATTGGGGCAACTGACTCCCACTCACCATCTCCTCGTGTGTAGGGCAGGAAATCCTTTATCTCTCCTAAATCAGGTTGTGGTGGTTTGATTCAGGTGTTCCCCATAAACTCCTAGGTTTCCGAATGCTTGGTTCCCAGCTGATGGCAATTTGGGAATTGGAGCCTTGTTGGAGGAGGTGTGTTGTTGGGGTGGGCTTAGAGGTGTCGTAGCCAGCTCCCCCTTGCCAGTGTTTGGCACACTCACCTGCTGCTGTTGTCACCTGATGTTGGCCAGGAGGGGATGTCCAGCTTCTGCCCACACCATGTTTTCCCTGCCATCATGGAGCTTCCCCTCGAGTCTATAAACCCTTTTCTCACACAGGCTACTGGTTGAGTTTCTGTTCCAGCAACGAAAAGGTAGCAGCAATACAGGCCAGCTATGTGAGAAAGCCTCCAGAAAGCATGACATAACCAACGAGCAGAGCAGCTGGCTTCTTCAAGTATTATATTTCATTCTAGAAATAGAGTGTGGAAAAGCCAGGCGTGGTGGCGCATGCCTTTAATCCCAGCACTCGGGAGGCAGAGGTAGGAGGATCACCATGAGTTCAAGGCCACCCTGAGACTGCATAGTGAATTCCAGATCCGTCTGGACTAGAGTGAGACCCTACCTCGAAAAATAAAAATAAAAAAAAAGAAAGAAAGAAAAGAAAAATAAAATAGAGTGTGGAAATGTGATAGTGATGGTTTTTTAAAAAATATTTTATTTATTCATTTTCAAGCAGAGAGACAGAGAGAGAAAGAGAGAGAGAGAAAATGAGCACCAGGGCCACCACCTTGTGGGTGTGGCTTATGTGGGACCTGGGGAATTGAACCCATGGCCTTAGGCACTAGAGGCAAGTGCCTTCACCGCTGAGCCATCTCTCCAGCCCAGTGATGATTTTTTGACCTGGGAGGGATGTTCATTCTGAAAAGAAAAGACATTGTTCCTCCTGGCTCAATCCCTCCAGTGTCCTTAAGTTCAGTGGTTCCACAGTTTTGGGCTCCAAGGGTCCCTGGATTCAGACAGCCTCGTCCTTCTGTGTTAAGCAAACTGTGAGGTTCAAATGAGAGCAAAGATGTCTTTAGTGGCTCCTAGCCCAGAGGTCCCAGGCTGGCTGCCCCTAGGGGATGCTCCAAATTTGATGTGTTAGTTTCTTTTCTCACTGCGGGGACAGAATACTCAAAGCAACTCAAGGAAGGAGGGAAGGGCTTTTCCTGGCTCACAGTTGAGGGGACCGGCCATTGTGGCCGAGAGGGTAAGGCAGCAGGAGCGCGAGGCAGCTGGTAACATTGTGACCACAGTCAGGAGCAGAAAGAGACGAATGCTGGTGCTCAGCTGGCAAAACATTTATTGTAAACAAATACATAAATAAAATTTTTAAAAATATTTTATTTATTCATTTTCAATCAGAGAGAGAGAGAGAGACCAGGGCCACCACCTTGTGGGTCTGGCTTATGTGGGTCCTGGGGAATTGAACCCAGGGCCTTAGGCACTGGAGGCAAGTGCCTTAACTGCTGAACCATCTCTCCAGCCCCATAAATAAATATTTTAAAAACAACACAGCTCTCATCTCAAAAGGAGTAAGAGATTATTTGTTCTGGAGCCAAATATGAGTGACCATGATCCTGAAATACAGATTCACGTTATGCCAAATTCCATGTGCTAGAATGGTAACAATTTCATGAAGTTTTTATGGTAACGGAGAAATGAAAGTTATAAATCAAGACAGTTTTCAAATTCAGTGAAGGAAATATCAGCTTAGGCCCTTTTTATTCAGTCTGGGGTTTCCAGCCTATGAAGAGTGCTGCCCATATTCAGAGTGGGTCTTCCTGCCTCAAAGGGAACGAGAGGTTATTTATTCTGGAGCCAAATATGAGTGGTCATGGCCTAGGAATACAGATTCAGGTTACCCCAAATTCTGTGTTCTAACATGTTAATGACTTCATAAAGGTTTTATAGTTATACAACAAAAGAAAGTCATAAACCAAGGCACTGTTCGAATACATTGGTGGAGTCGTCAGGTGGGTGGGGACGTCTCCACCATAGTCTTCAGTTGCTGTCTGATGACATTCTTAGCCTTTGAGTTGGGGGAAGCTGGTGGTCTGTCGGTACATTCCATAAAGGTGTCACCTGATCACCTGATAGTCACAAGAATGATCAGGCCCAGAGGTGGGCAGTAAGTGGTTCCTAAGGAGACACCATTCCCATTCTCTCTCTCTCTCTCTCTCTCTCTCTCTCTCTCTCTCTCTCTCTCTCTCTCTCTCTTTCTCTCTCTCTGCTTGAAAATTAATAAATAAATAAATAAATAAATAAATAAATAAATAAATAAATAAATAAATAAATGGGCTGGAGAGATGGCTCAGCAGTTAAGGCACTTGCCTCCAGTGCCTAAGGCCCCCGGTTCAATTCCCCAGGACCCACATAAGCCAGACCCACAAGGTGGTGGCCCTGGTGTGTTTTCTCTCTCTCTCTGCTTGAAAATTAATAAATAAAATTAAAAAAGGAGACACCATTCCCATTTCACCATGGTTTGAAATTCTAACCAGTTTTAAGATTGGTGGAACTTTTTATTTGTTGAACTTCAGTTCACAAACCCAATCTAGAAGCTTCCGCATAGACATCCCCAGGGGCTTTATGTCCTGGGTGACTCCAGGTGCTGTCTGATAGCTATATCAACCATTGCTGTAGATACAATCTGGGCAGCTGAAAGTTCACATAGGTTCCCCAGTGCCCAGAGAAGCCCAGGAAAGTCAGGGCTGCCTGGGGAGGAGCGTGGGATGAATTGGAAGAGGCCGTGTGGGAGGAAGGGTCTGGAGGCAGGTGCAGTGGGAGGGTTTGCTCTCTCCTGTGTGTAGAAAATGGAAGGACAGAACACACAGTAGGAATTTGTGGAGAAAAGAGGCACCATTTGTACCCTCGCTCCCGCTCTGTTCTTGGTGGTATCAACACACACACACACACACACACACACACACACACACCCCTCTCAAGGCTGAGGCTCAGTGGTTAAAGACACTTGCTTGCAAAGCCTGCCAGTCCGGGATCAATTCCCCACTACCCATGTAATGGCAAACTATAAGTGGTACATGAGGTCTGGCATTTCTTTACAGCAGCAGGAGGATACGCCGGCATGCACACACACATAAACAAACAAACATATAAATAAATATTTTCTAAAACAATAACACAGCTCTCATCTCAAAAGGAGTAAGAGATTATTTGTTCTAGCCGGGCGTGGTGGCGCACGCCTTTAATCCCAGCACTCGGGAGGCAGAGGTAGGAGGATTGCCCTGAGTTCAAGGCCACCCTGAGACTGAATTCCAGGTCAGCCTGGACTAGATAGAGCGAGACCCTACCTCGAAAAACCTAAAAAAAAAAGAGAGAGAGATTATTTGTTCTGGAGTCAAATATAAGTGACTATGATCCTGGAATACAGATTCGTGTTATCCCAAATTCCATATATCAGCGTGGTAACAATTTCATGAAGTTTTTATGGTAACAGAACAATGAAAGTTATAAATCAAGACAGTTTTCAAATTCAGTGAAGGAAATATCAGTTTAGGCAGATTACAGCAAAGTGGAGAAATTTCTGCTCGAGGCCTCAGGTGCTACCTGATGACATTCTTAGCTTGGGGGTTGGTAGAAGGCAGAGGTCTGTTCCTACATTCCAGAAGGATTTAGTAATTGTCACAAGGATGTTGGGTCACTCAGGGGCTGTTCAGTGAGCTGAAATAGCCCCAGATAATCTGGTTTGAGATCTGTAGCATTCCAACTCCCTACAATCATTGAATTTACTATCAGTGAATCAGCCCTCCATGATGATATAGCTTTATTTCTGGGACTTCAGTTAACATCTGCTTAACCATTTATCCAGTGGACTCCTGCTATGTACCTGGGCTCTTCTAGAAAAGTGCCTGGCCCTGAAAGACCTTATAGTCTACTGGAAGAAACAGACAAGTAAAAAAAATTATCCAGGGCTGGAGAGATGGCTCAGCGGGTAAGGCGCTTGCCTCCAGTGCCTAAGGCCCCTGGTTCGATTCCCCAGGACCCACATAAGCCAGAGCCACAAGGTGGTGGCCCTGGTGCTTTCTCTCTCTCTCTCTCCCTCTCTCTCTCTCTGCTTGAAAATGAATAAATAAAATATTTAAAAAAAATTATCCAATGAAGCTGGATGTGGTGGTGCATGCCTTTAATCCCAGCACTCAGGAGGCAGAGGTAGGAAGATCGCAGTGAGTTCAAGGCCACCCTGAGACTACATAATGAATTTCAGGTCAGCCTGGGCCAGAGTGAGACCCTTTCTCAAAAAAAAAAAAAAAAAAAAAGCAAAATAATCCAATAAACCTACAACTTGAACGCTAACAAGAGTAGGCCTATTTCAAGTGGTCAGGACAGGGCTTTCTGAAGTGACAAAGAAGCAAAGGTCTGGAGAGGACAGAATGTGCGAAGGCCTTGGGCTCTGTGGATTCCAGGAGCTGAGAGAAAGTAGCCGAGCTTATTGGTGACCACAACCTTAGCTCAAATCAAAAATGTTTATTATGGCCAGATGTGGTGGCGCACGCCTTTAATCCCAGCACTCGGGAGGCAGAGGTAGGAGGATCACTGTGAGTCTGAGGCCACCCTGAGACTACATAGTGAATTCCAGGTCAGCCTGGGCTAGAGTGAGACCCTACCTCGAAACCCCCCCAAAAAAATGTGTATAATGGCAAAGCCAATAAACATACACGATGAGAGCTCGGGGGTGCTGTGCCTCTGTCTCCCAGGCTGATAAGGAGTTTGTCCTTGGAGCTGCAGGTCACAAAGCCCTGCGGCCAACTGACTTCTTTCTCTGTATCTTTCTGCTTTGTCTCAAAATAACATAGCAAGTCGTCTCATGAGAAAGTGTTCCTATGATAATCCGTGCCAAGCTCACAGTTAATAAAAGCTCATTAAGCCTTTGCAAACTGGTCAAGGCTTCTGTCCTCTGAGGAAGAGCTCCCTGCTTTCCCCACTTTCAAATGACCAAACTTGACTCTTCTCTCTCCTTATTCCACCTGGTGCAAGGACCCCCCTGTGGTAACAGCAGGGAGAACAGAGCCCAGAGGAGGCAGGTGGTGACTCCAAGTCATGATCAGAGACAGGCATGTGGCTACAGTGGCCGTGGGGAACACGTGACCTTGAACCTGGGTGTGATGAAAGCCATTGGTAGAGTTTGGAGCATCGAGGCAAGAGATCTGATGTTTCAGGAGAGTCCAGCCATGGTGGAGAAAAGACGTCGCGTCACCAACATGAACATGAGAACATGCTTTCTCCACAGGGAACCTTCCCCTCCCCACCCACCCCACCTCCACCTTGGCCGAAGAAGTCCAGGGCTGTGGCTTTTGTAAGGAGTTCTTCACTCCTGATGGATTCTCGTTCTGGTTTAGACTGTTTCTCCCATCCCTGACCCTGAGAATCAAGCAATATGTCAGTCTGTCTGTCTGTGGAGGATTACTATTAGAAATATCACAATCGGGCTGGAGAGATGGCTCAGTGGTTAAGGCACTTGCCTCCAGTGCCTAAGGCCCCCAGTTTAATTCCCCAGGACCCACATAAGCCAGACCCACAAGGTGGTGGCCCTGGTGCTCTCTCTCTCTCTCTCTCTCTCTCTCTCTCTCTCTCTCTCTCTCTCTCTCTCTCTCTGCTTGAAAATGAATAAAATATTTTTTTAAAAAAAGAAATATCTCAATCCCATTAGTTTACCCTCACAGTTAGGTTTCGAAGACAGAGATGTAAGATGTGGAGGATATTTCGCACTTGACGTGTTTTAACAGAAGAATCAGACAGTTCTATGCCTACCATGGATCTGAAACTCTCTTTCTGGTTTGAAAACATCTCCACAGCTCCACCCAGGTCTTCATGGCTTGAATGGAAGATGGTCCCAATTGAGGCCTTCTAGCCCAGGACAGAGCAAAACAGCCCAGAGGCGCCTGCGCACCAGAAAGACTAACTAACTGACTTTAGTTTCATAACAAAACACCAATAAAAACAGGAGTTCATTTTCTAGCTGTTCTAGAGGCTGGAAGTTCAAAATCAAGATGGCAACAGGATTGGCCAAGACTCTCCTCAACTCGCAGGCAGCCTTTCCTCTGTGTGAAGAAGCTCTCCCCTGTAGCTGGATAGACTAGGAGGTCGTTGGAGGAGGGACCTCACCTATGGCTTCCAGGTATGAGAGGGAAGAAGAGGGTGGAGGTGTCAGAACTATAGGTCCCTCTCCCTTAAGAGATGGAGAGATGGCTCAGCGGTTAAGGCACTTGCCTGCAGTGCCTAAGGCCCCGGGTTCAATTCCCCAGGACCTACATAAGCCAGACCCACAAGGTGGGGGCCCTGGTGCACACTCTCTCTCTTTCTCTCTCTCTCTCTCTCTCTATCTCTGTATCTCTGCTTGAAAATGAATGAATAAAATATTTAAAAATAAAAAAATTAAAAATAAATAAAATAAAGAGTGAATTCAGCAGAACCTGTCAATCACTCACCTAGTCAAAAGATCACCCCTGGCCTAAAGACATGCTGAGATGGGGGGCGGATGGTGATCTCCTTAAGGAGACCACACACTGTATTCCCACAGGGACAGTTGCTCCCAAGACCTCCCTTGCTGAGTTCTGGCTCACAAACCATGACTCCTCCAATCCTCCTTTCTTTCTCTTTGGATGACGATGGAAATCTGGAGTTTTCCAACCTTCTTCTCAATGGATCTCCTTTGCCTGATTCTTCATGGTTGTGAGAAAAGGACCCCCTGCAGGGGCGCCCATGTCTCTGTCTCTTCCTACACGACACCAGACCAATGAGACAAGACTCTACCACCATGACCTTATTGATGTTTTCTAAGTTTTTTCTGGATTTCCCCAGGCAATGGTACCCAGGACCGTGTGGATGTGACAAACGCTTTATCTCCGAGCGGTGTTCCACCCCCAGGCCCTTATTTAACCCTCATCTCCCCCTTCAGGGCTCCATCTCCAAAGACGGCCCCTCGGACATTGGAGCTTAGCATATGAACTGAAGGAGGCGATGCAATTCATAAGAGACTGGATTTCTCTGGAAACCCGAGAGCTGGCGGAGCCCTCAGAGGGTGAATGAGACATAGTGGCTCAGACAGGAGTTAGAGGCTCATCAACTCAATGAGCCAGAACCACCATAAATCAGCAGTGGGCTTCTACTTTAGCAATAAACAACTAGAAAACAGAATAAAAAATAACATTCAGTCCACGGTAATAACAACCGTAATATCTCAAATTTCACCTAACCAAAAAGAAGAAGAAGAAGAAGAAGAAGAAGAAGAAGAAGAAGAAGAAGAAGAAGAAGAAGAAGAAGAAGAAGAAGAAGAAGAAGAGGGGGAGGAGGGGGAGGAAGAGAAAGAGACAGAAAATGTAAGAATCTCATGAAAAGCATTTAGAAGCACTCTCAGCATATTTGCAGGCTGGGGAGATGGCCCAATGGTTACAGGCTTGGGTGCTGTCCTCAGCACCCACTGTGATGACACAACATGGCGCATGTGTCTGTGAGCCCAATGTGCCTGCAGCAATGGGAGGCAGAGCCAGATTCTTCTGGAAGCTCGTGAGTCAGCTAGACTGGCCACAGGAAGTGGCAAAAACAGAAAAAGAAGGAAGATCTTTTTTTAAATATATTTTTATTTATTCATTTTCAAGCAGATATACAGAGAGTGAGAGACAGAGAACACCAGGGCCACCACCTTGTGGGTCTGGTTTATGTGGGTCCTGGGGAATTGAACCCAGGGCTTTAGGCACTGGAGGCAAGTGCCTTATCCACTGAGCCATCTCTCCAGCCCAATAAGGAAGATCTTGTTTCAAGAAAAATAGGAGAGGACAAACACCCTGAGGGGTCCACACGGGTACCACGTGTGGACATGTGTCTCATGTGCACACACACACACACACACACACACACACACACACACAGCAATAAAGCATGTTTTTAGAACACTGGATTAACAGAATTATTAACATGTGGAGAGAATGTTGAACAAGTAACTTTGCAGAGATACGATTTCTCCTGAAATGTATATGTAAATAAAGTCTTAAAATTCCAGAAAGATCTTTGTTGTTGTTGTTGATTTGGGTGGGTGTAGGTGGTGGGGGAGGGGGCAAAGTCATGCCATGGTGCTTATGTGGTCAGAGAAGAGTGTCAGAGTGTCTGGCCTCTCCCTCCACCTTGTTGAGACAGGGTCTCTCTTGTTTGGCCACTGAGAAGGCTGGACTGGCCCCAAGCGTTGGGGTTTGCCTCACTCCATCTCTTATCGCCATAGGTGTGTTGAGATCACAGACAGGTAACCTACTACAGCTCCAGCTTTCCGTGGGTTCTGGAAATCCAGACTCTAGTCAGGAGGCTTGCAGCCCTCTTATTTATTTTTATTCCTTTTGGAAAGAAAACAGAGCCAGGCTTGGTGGCACTCAGAATCCTAGCACTCAGGAGGCTGAGGTAGGAGGATCACTGTAAGTTTAGAGGTGAGCTGGGGCTAGAGTGAGACCCTACCAAAAAATAAACAAGAAAAAGGGAAATGCAGGTTTACCCAGGGACCGTGGCCTGGGTAGTAATAAGATTATCCTCACTGTTGAATTTTATTATTTTTAAAAAATATTTTTATTGGGCTGGAGAGATGGCTTAGCGGTTAAGGCACTTGCCTCCAGTGCCTAAGGCCCCGGGTTCAATTCCCCAGGACCCACATAAGCCAGACACACAAGGTGGTGGCCCTGGCTCTCTCTTCTCTCTCTCTCTCTCTCTCTCTCTCTCTCTCTTTCTCTGTCTGTATCTCTGTTAATAAATAAAATATTTTAAAATATATATTTTTATTTGTTTGCAGAGAGAGAGAGTGAGAGTGAGAGAGAGAGAGAGAGAGAGAGAGAATATGGGCACATCAGGGCCTCCAGCCACTGCAAACAAACTCCAGATGCATGCACCACTAGTACATTTGGCTTTCTGTGGGAACTGGGGAATCGAACTTGGGTCATAGGCTTTGCAGGCAAGTGCCTTAATCACTGAGCCATTTCTCTAGCCCATTTTTTTTTAATTTATTTGTGTGCAGAGAGAGAGAGGCAGAATGGGTGCACCAGGGCCTCCTGTCACCGCAAATGAACTTCAGATGCATGTGACTCTTTGTGCTTCTGGCTTTACTGGAGACTCGAACCTGGGCTGGCAGGCTTTGCAAGCAAGTTCCTTTAATTGCTGAGCCATCTTCCCAGCCCATTTTTTTTCCAGAAAATAATGTGTGAATAGCTGTTCACAGACGACAACTGTGGCCACCAACACTTCAGCAGGTACTGGGTGGGGGGGAGTGACCTCAATCCTCCAGACCTGCATCCCCAAGAGCAGGAGCTCTGAGGGCTGGCTGGGCCTCAGGTCCAAGGCTATTGCTATTGTCCCCTCCTTGGTGATGCCCATCTCCTGGTAACTCTGGCCACATAAACGGGGAGAATTCCCCCTGTCAGCTTTCACCGTCATTGTGGCAGATGGCTTCCTTGCCAGAAAGATCAGTGACAGAAGCAAAGGTACGTCTGAAAGATACAAAGACGTGGCAGAAACCAACCTTCAGCCACTTTGTTCTTCTCCTCTCGCAAGATGCTGTTGGTGTGTTATTTCCAACTCCTCCTCCAGGGTTTGGGGTTCACAATGAACAACCAAGACAGTTTCCTGGGCCCAGGGTCCTATGTAACATC
>PVHP010027851.1:0-16015 GCA_004024765.1 Zapus hudsonius
GAGTTCATCCGAAGGGGCTTTGGATCCCCTCTGGGTGCTGGATACCCTCTGCAGGTGTCTTGAGTTTTCCACCTGTACTCTAACCTCTCCTGAGTTTGCAGGACGCCTGGAAACATAGGTCTACCTGTATGTTCTCAGGCATCACTCTACCCTGTCGTCAGATGGCTTTGTGCCCAGCAAACCTTCTTGTCCCCACCTGCAGATCCCTCTTCCCTCTGCATTCGCCCTGTCTCCAACTTCTGTTCAACCCCACGATGTTTATTAAATAGAATATACCTGAACTCACCGACCTAGCCCTGTCTCAGTAGAACTAGGTGGTGACTAGATCACTGATCGGAAAATACGGAAGGAGAAAAGGAAAGGAAGAGAAGACAGAAATGCCAAGCATGTCTTCCTGGGTTCCAAAAGGAATGAGTTTCAAAACACCAAATAGAAATTTTCCATGTATCTCACTTGAATGCCTTTTGTTTTTATGTACAAGTCAGATCACGAAAATAGAAAAACTTAGGACAAGTTTCCAAATCCCAATAAAGACCCCACGCAGAACTAATTCAGGTTGTCTGAGAGATACATAACAACCCACATCTGTTTCAGGTAGTAACAACAACTAAAAGCTGGGAGAAATTTTAGCAAAGTTCAGGGCACCAGAAAGCCAATAGGAAAAGCCATGTACCCTTCATATAACATCCGCATTACTTTCAAAGGAAAGATTTTAGAAGTTCTATTTTAAGATGACACATACCCAGCTTCCGTACTGGTAATAGGGTAGACCGGATTTCAGTGAATGAGTACAACATCCCCATGTTTGAAATACAGATACTAGAGTGATAAATTTCTGCAGAGTCCAAAGCTGAATTGACATTCAAATTAAAATGTCTTTCCTTCTTTACATCTCCTCTTACCCAGAGGAATAGATGCTATGTCTATATTTAGGTCATTGATTGAGAACTCAAAACTATGAAGGCATTGCATACCCACAGTGCCAGTTATAGTTTCTGGCTCTTCTCCTCTTCCATAAACCCCCTGACTGCTGCTAGACTTACTTTGCTAGTAGCTCTAGTACATGGTGTTGGAATGTTCAGGCCGGTTCTGTCTTATTGGATCGCAGTTTGTCCCATGTAAGGCCTAGTATAGTACTGAATGTGTAGCAAACATAGTATTATGTCCATAAGGAAATGATTTCAAACATTCTACACCACTAAACAAGAGTCTCTGCAGGATCTCCACGGTATCATTTTTCTAGCAATTTCTTGTCCCATGACTCTTAGCATCATCTTCACAACATGGCTGCTCCTGTCTGAACATTGTTTCAGAATCAGGAAACTGGCAGAGAGATAAATAAACAAAAGGCAAAAAGAGCAGTGAGTATTAAAAAAAAACTCATTATGGACAATAAATTATTAAAAAAAAAAAAGAGCAGTGAGGAGGTGCATGCCAGTGAAGCCTGCCCCTTTAATACTCTCTGGAAAACCCCAATCAGCACCTTACATTTGATTTTTCTCAGCCAGACACCAGACACATGTCACCCAGTTACCCCTAGCCACACAGGAGCAAAACTATCAAACATGGGACTGGGAGATGGCTCAGTGGCTAAAGGCACTTGCTTATGAAGCCTGCAGGCCTGGGTTCAATTCCCCAGCACCCATGCAAAACCCGATGCACAAAGTGATGCATGCATCTGGTGTTTATTTGCAGCAGCAAGAGGCCCTGGCATGCCCATACATGCATATGTACACACACATATGCACCACACATGTGCAAATAAATACATATATATATATATCAGGCTGGAGAGGTGGCTCAGAGGTTAAGGCAATTGCCTCCAGAGCCTAAGGACCCAGGTTTAGTTCCCCAGTACCCACATAAACCAAATCTTGAGAAGGTGTCCCCATTTCCCTCCTCTCTGTCCCCTACCCACTGGGGTACTTCCTTAGTGCGCATGCTGGATCTGTCCATAGGTTAGCGGTTATGAACTGCACCAGAAGTAGCCAGTTTTTCTTTCTTTCTTTTTTTCCTTCCCTCTTTGTGCATTGTTGCTGAGGGGGGTGGTATCTCTGGAATTCTCCCCCACCATGGCTCTGACATTCTTTCCACCCCCTCTTCCACTCAGTTCCCTGAGTCATGGTGTCTGCTTCACTTTTGAGATCCCAAGTATCTCTGGACCTTTGCCCTAGGTTGTGTTGGGTGTTGTTGGTGTCTGTCTGCTTTGATCCTTCATGGGTTATCAGACTTGCTGTGGTGATTGGTCTCCTGTTTGTCTTGTCACTTTCTCGTAGGTTTCATTGGGGCCCTGTGTGAAGGCTAGGTGTGGTTTGTCTCCTGCCAGGATGTCAGCCATTGTCCAATGTCTTGTTGGTGGAATTGGGTTGTCCCCAGCTCTCTCACTGCCTTCTAAAAAATACAAACAGAATCTCCATTGGAGAGTGAGATCAGTATAGGTTCAAGGAGACAAGCATTGCTATTATGGTTAGCTCCTAATGGGTATAGCCTCTCTGCAGCTCTCTGGTTTGCTTTCTCTTTTCTTTCTCTCTCTGCCAAGTTCTGCTGCCAGGTCCCTTCAACTACAGTTTCAGTTGTTTTTATCCAGTTAGTCAGTTGTTTGAAAGCAGGGAATCCTTCAGAGGCATTCTCCTTTCAAGATCTTTCCTTTCAAATGGAAAGCTTCACAAGTTAGAGCCTTTAGTGAATAAGGTCTTACCCTTGGTCACCTTTTCTATTGTCTCTGTACAGAAGCCAGGGTTTCTCTTTAACAATTGCAGCATCTTCTTGGCACATGCTTTGGCTTCAACTTTAAACTTGCTTAAGCTCTTTTCTTTAAAAAAAACTTTTTATATCCTTCTTCCCCACTCATTACTCTTTTTCACTGTAGACCTGGATAAAAGTGATGAACAATAACCATGCTACATCTTGAACCAGGCCACTATTCTGTCTTGAAAATTCCTCTGCCAAATCCAATAATTCATTTCCTTTAAATTCAGTCTCAGGACACAAAAACACAACCAGATTTTTTTTGCTCCAACATATAGCTAGAATGTCCTCTAGCCCAATTCCCTTATTTCCCTCTGAAACTTCATAAACAGACCTCCACTGTTCACATTTTGGGGGGGGGGCTTTCTGATCTTCCAAATTCCCACCTTAACAGCCCATTAAGCTCTGCATACAACTTTCTAAGCTTTTTTTTTTTTTGGTCCAAGTTCCAAACTCTTCTACATGTCTCAGCCCACAAACCACACGGTTAGCCAGAGCATAGTGGCAGCCTCACTTCTCAGTACCAAACTCATGTATTACTTTTTCCATTGCTAAAACAAATACCTAACAAAAGCAACTTCAGGAAAGAAGAAGGATTTATGTTGGTTTATGGTTTGAGGGGACACAGTCCATCACAGAGTGGACAGCAGCAGGAGCTTGAAGCAACCGGTCACACTGCATCCACCGTCAGGAAGGAGAGTTAAATGTTGTTGTTCACTTTCTCCTTTCTCTGAAGTCCAGAACCCCAGGGTGGGTCTTGATACCTTAATTAACCTAATCCAGAAGATTCCTCAAAGACATGCAGAGCAATTTGTTTCCATGATGATTCCAAATCCAGTCAAGTTCACAACTGAGAATAGCCATCCCATATATTTGGCCAATTTGATATGAAATGACCTAGCTTCATAAGCTAGCATCATGATAAGTAGAAAAATTAAATTTTGAGGTGAAGCCAAAGGGGATAAGACATCATGGTAGAGATAATTCTGGTGACACAAATGACCTATAGTGTTTCATGAAACCATGTGTATGCAACACTACTCGCTGTGACCAGTTTTGGGCTCACCAGTGTGTGGGATGCCATTGTCAAGCATTATTTTGATAAATGAGCAGGTCTCAAACACAATTCTAATAAGATTTTCACAATGGCATTTCTAGAACTTCTGCCATATGCCATCTCTATTGTTTGCCTCATCTAATTCTCGCTTAATATTTTATCGTTAAAATGTGGGCAACTCTGGTATCATCTTTACTTGAAATCTAATAGTGATGACAGAATGACTTTTTCAAGGAGCTTTATAAATTAGGTAGTTGCTCTGTAATTTGCTTAAGTTCTCTTTTGTCATTACTAACTTGTTAGTACTAAAATAATTGTCATTCTTTTTACTTAATGGCATGTCATTTTACAAAATAATTGCATACTGTTTTGCATAAGGAACTGAGTTCAGTCCCACTTTGGGGAAGTCAAAGAACAAAAAGTTGTTATTAATTAAACAGATATGATTAGGAGATGTAAGAAATCAAGTTATAAAAACATGGTAATTGTCATCATTTTTGACATGTCCATTTGTAATTGTTCTAAGAATGAAGTGAAATAATGACTACAGATACTTTATTTCCATGGAATTAATTTGTCAACTATACATAAATCTATATAAATATGCTAAAATTGCTCTAGTTTTCTTTGAAAGGATAGTATTTATTTTTGCCTTGACATTTCAGTGATGTGAATATACCCATATACATATATTTCATACATATAAAAATCTTTCCCAGAACATAGGAATGCATATCTCAAATTTAAATATTAACCCAACTATGAGAGCAGGGCAGTATTTTGACAATAGCCTTATTTTGAGATGAGCAAAGTTATAGGAACATGAAAATTACATTTATTAAGAATTCACTCTCTGAGCATGTTATATCTAACTTCATAACAGCTGTTGGATATGCATTCCTTTTTTTTTTTTAATTTATTGTCCATAATTAGTTACAACATTTAGTGGGCAAACAATGAGTTGTTTTCGCCAATTCCCTGCTGCCCTCCCCTCCCCCCTCCGCTGGATAACCTCCTCCATGGATCATCTGGATCAGTCCTTGTGACAGGGGACCATGGATAGCCTAGTATTCAGCCAGGTTCTCCTGGCCATGCCTCTGGATAATCTCCCCCACTACGGCTCTCACAATCTTTCTGCCCCCTCTTCCACTGAGTTCCCTGAGTCATGGTGAATGAGTATTAAGGCTGCTTTAAGGTTGTGAGTTTAGGGGTCTTTGTGTCGAAAATCGTTGGTTTCTGTCTCACTGGCTTATCCTGTGTTGATTGAATGTCTGTGGCTGTGGGTCCCTTGTTCATCCCGTCATTCTCTGCGGGGTTCCATTTGGATCCTCCACGGTATGACTGTGGTGACTCTTCTCTTGCCAGACTCTTAGGTATTGGCCTACGGTTGGTTGGAAGGGTTAGATGGGCCCCAGCTCTCTCGCTGCATTCTAAAAAATACAAACACAATCTCCATCAGAGTGTGAGATCAGTGTAGGTTAACAAATATACACAATTCTGGATTACCTAGATTCTATTTTTAGTAGCCTCCCTGTCACTCGCTCCCACAGTGCATCTTGTTTTGGGAGCCCAAGAGTACGGGATCCGGTGCCTATCACCCTGAATCCCTAGTTCCAGACAAGGGGTCCCCCTCACTAAGTGGAAAATTGGCCGAATTTGAAAGCTATTGATTGTCTCCCCCAGGCCCAGGCTCCTCCATTACACAAGTGCTCCTTTGTTGGTTCGCTGTTCCCTCCCAGTAGGAGGTGTGGTCAGCCTACTCATGGCCGCAGATTATGTTTTGTGTCAGTGGTCTCTGTTTACTCCAGCTGTCGTTGATCAGTTTCCCCTGGCAGCCTGTGCAGTGCCTTCCAGCACTACACTAACTGCCTTCTGGGGGATGGATACCATTCCGGACATTGAAGGGTTTCTCGATGCTGATCGATGCAGTCTGTGGTTTCTTCAGTAACAGGGTTTTGCCTCAGGCCTGGGGAGGGCACTCAAGAGCTTTGACAGAATTCTGTCTTATTGTTGGAATCTCATGAGTCTCTTTGGTCAACAGCTCAGTGAGGGAGGATATGCATTCTTATGCCCATTTTACAGATAAAGTATAGAGAAATTTTGTTACTTCTCCTAAGGATACTCACAGTATTTTATAGACAAGCTATTTTTTCAATAACCCAGGGCAGGTAGCACCAGAAATAACTCTCTAGTCCCTAGTTGGCCTTGAACTCAAGGTAGATCCTCCTACCTCAACCTTCTAAGATTTGCTGGGAGCAGCCAGTTTCTCTGGCTGACTTTGAAGAATAGCTATTCTTGGTGGGAAAAAGAAGTAGAAGAAAGAAGGGCAGAAAGATGGTGCTTCTGAGCCCCTTTCCTCTAGTCAAAGTGTTCAGCAAGGCAAGAATGCAGCAAGAGAGCTATGGATCCTCCAACCCTACCAAGGAGCCACAGGCCGATAGCTGACATCCTGGCAAGAGATGAGCCACCCCAGACCTACTGTAGAGGATCCACATGGAACCTTGCAGAGAGTAGTGGGATAAGCAAGAGACCTATAACCACAGCCAATCAGTCAACACAGGATAAGCCAGACAGACACCAACGATTTTCAACACAACCTAAAGCAGAAGTACAGAGACCCCCTAAGACCTCAACAATAAAGCAGCCTTAATACTCACCCACCATGACTCTGGGAACTGAGCAGAAGAGGGGGTGGAAAGACTGTAAGAGCCATAGTGGAGGAGAATATCCAGAGACATTGATCCCCTCAGTAACATCATACTAAGGTGGGTGGAACCGGGTTGATTCCTAGGCTATCCATAATCCCCTACCCCATGGACTGATCCAGACTACTACCCACGGAGGAGGATATCCAGCTGATTTGGGATAGGGAAGAGGAGCATTGGGGAAATGGGGATAACCACTCATTATTTGTTCATTAAATGTATCTCATTATGGATAAAAATAAAGTAAAAATAATAACCCAGGGCAATTTTAAGAGTTACTCTTCTTGCCATGTAAGATAGCACAATACGTGACAAGCACATGGTTAGAATTTTCTTCAAAACCATCCCACCCCTATCCAGCTGAGGTCACTGTCACCATTTTCTGGGCTTTGACAGAATTCCTAACACACTTCTCTTGTTCTCTTTCTCCTTTGGTCTATCTTCATAACGTGTGGTACATATAACTCCAGTTATCTGTCCCCTGTTCAGAAACCTTCAGAGCAGCTCCTGTTCTGCACAAGATAAAGTCCTTATAATAGTCCAACTCCACTCAGGCTTCCTCAAGCCCCCTCATCTCTAGAAGTCTTCCCATGTATTCTGCATGTTTTCTGTCTGAGCATCCTCACTGTCTTTCCTTACCTGGGAACCCAAGTTTCTCTATACAGATCAAATATACTGTTCTATGGGTACACTACCCTCAGCCACCTCTATTCTCCATGTTCCTTTCCATAGATTTGTTGCCATTTTTTTCCTAGAAGACTGGAAATTTCTCGAAAGAGGAGGCTATTGTTAATTTTAAATCACTAGCATCAAGCTCATGGTTGTTGAATGATTATTCGCTATATCCTAGGAATAACTAACATCCAGACAATCCAGATAGTATTTAAAGACAGAGGACTCTTTTAAAAAAGAAAGTGTGACTTTTGCAGAGAAATGGATGAAGCAGAGGGTATAATGCTAAGTGAATTAATCCAGACTCTGAAAGACAAACATGGCGTGTTTTCTTTCATAAGCAGAATCTAGATTCTAAAATATTAAAGTCATGTATCCAATGTGAAGGGAGAGGAGCAAAGACAAAGGGCAAGGGTGGGTGAGTATGAACAAAGTTTCACAATATTCATGTATGACAGTGTCACAGGGAAACTTGTCATTCTGTGTGCCAACTTAAATAATAATGAAAAAGACAGAAGGATCCAAGACAGCAGGTCTAGAAATGCCCATGGTGAATACGTACAGAACAGGCTTCCATGTCCCCAGGGAGGTCATGACACTGATGTTGATGGTGCCAGGAAACAAGAAGGTGGCCCAGGTGACTGTTAGCTGGCAGCCTGTGGAGCTCCGACCAAGCAGGCTAAATTATGTATATGCAGCCTTCCCTGACACTGTCCAGCCCCACCCAGCATGGAGCAGCTTCTCCTGAACCTCATGAACTGACACACATTACTGGACTTGCTAAGGGTGGAGAGAGAGAAAACACCAGGGTTAGAAGTTATCTGACAGCTAAACGTGGCACTGCAAGGTAAGCACAAGACAAAATTAGATACCACTCATCGTTCACTCTCTCTGGACCCCAGAATTTTAGGAGACAAATGATCATGATCTTGGGAATCAAACAAACTTGGATTAAATTTCAAATCCATGGTTTACTTGGGAAAGTAACTTCATGTCTCTCGGCCTCCATTTCACTCGTTCAAGTGATCATAAAAGTAGGTGTGCAACAGCCAATGAATATTAATGATTTCTTTTTCACCATCTCTTCCACTCTGGGCTGTGGATCAATAAGAACCATTCCCTTCATCACTAATGTAGTTTAGATCTAAACATCACTTCAAAGGTTCGAGTGTCAAAAGCTTAGTCCCCACTATTGGTAGTTGTTAAAATGGGAGACCTAGTCACTATCTTTAGGTAATTAGAAGCATGCCTCAAAGACACAGTCACAGTGTGAGACTCTGGGCCCTCCCTTTGTTCTATTTAGCTTCCAGGCTGTGAGGTAAGGAGTTTTACTTTAACAAAGCTCCCAGCATCATGGTGTCCCTCACCACAACCCAAAGCAGTAGGGTCAATCCATCGTGAACTAGAATCACTAACCCAAGTCCAAAGCAATGGGGTCAACCCATCACGGATCACAACCTCCAATCCTGTGAGCCAAAATAATCCTCTTCAGAAGTTAATCATTTCAGGTGTTTGTTATACCGATGGAAAACTGACCAACAAAAGTACCCAAAGAAAATATTTCAAGTCAGTATTTTATAAACCAGACAAAGAAGTTTATGAAGCAAGTAAAGCTTACTGTACATATTTGAATAAAATAGGTTGTAGGATGTGCCTATATTTTCCAAAGAGGAATTGTATTTAAAAAAACACACACACTCCGTATCTTGATACAGCTGCCGGCAATGATCCTGTGTTGGCCCCATATAAATCCCCTTCCAAATCATTTATCCTTATCTGGGCTCTGAGATGCTCTGGACCCATGTGAATGTTCTTCCAATATTATTACAAAAACTGGAGAATTACTGCCTCGAATTTGGTTTTTGAACTACAATCTTCATTTTATTGCTTGAGATATTACTATTCCTAATTTACTCTTTAAAGAAATATACAACACTGTCTTCCAGGGCATACTCTGAAAAAAATTAACCTGCTGTCGTCACCAAGGATTGGTTTTTATATCTCTGTGTGGCAGTGAGATGGAGTTATATAAACCACCCGGGTCCTTGGCAGGAAGAAAATAACTCCCAGACTGATGCTAACCGAACAGCTTGCATTCATTATCAGATTTCCTTTGACCCAACATCTGGGGGTTTTTGCTAGTTAACTATTACAAGCCCATATACACATGGGTTATGATGTAACGATTTTGCCTATAAAAGATACAGCTTTTTGTGATTTAGATGTGTGTTAAATTTTATTTTTCCTTAGAAAACTCCTGGTTGAGAAGTTATTTCACCAACTCATCTAAAACATGAGGAAATTAAAGGACTTGCTGGTGTTCACAGAGGATTATTGTTTTAGCAAATTCGAGGTTTCCTGATCTTAGTCTGGGTCCCCCTTGTTGAAAAACACTGTATTCTATTCAATTTTGTGATCTTTATGTCAATTCCACCAGCCCCTCCTACCCATAAAAGGGGGAAGCTGGGCAATGCTGTAAGGGAGACAGAAGAATTGTCTTCTTAGGAAGTTCCCACACAAAGCCATATCTAATAACGGGGTGATGACGGACAGTTTATCCATTCAACAAAATCTATGTAGCATTTATGTTGGGCCTAGCTCCACGGACAGAAAAGCGAAATGAGTTGCTATGTTTGTCCCTAGTGAAGATTCCTATCATCCAAGCATAGTGCATTGAAGAAGAGAAAGAAAGATTATATAATTTGGGCCACAGTATGACAGCATTGGGAGGGCATGGAAACTTGAAGTATGGGACTTGGTGGGAGATCTTTAGGTCACTTGGTGCATGCCTCCCATGGGGATGGAATAGCATCCATACTTCTTTTGTTTTTGCTTTCTGGACAGTAAGTGAGTGGTTTTGCTTCACCACATAACTTCTTCCATGAAGCACTGCCCCCATTACAGGCTGAAAGCAATGGGCCAATCATGGGCTAAACCCTCCGACACTGTGAGTCAAACTAACCCTTTTCTCTTTATAAGTTGATTGTTTCAGGTATCTCTTATAGTAGCAGAAAGCTGATTAGCACCAATGAGATGAATTATATAGTTGTCAAGTAAGTACTGTGTAAGGGAAGTCACAACTTAGGAGGAGGTAACAGAAGTGGAAGTAGGAGCTAGGGGATTTGGTCATTGACTGGGTGTAAGAAGAAATTATATCGTGAGAGAGTATTTCAATATTTCAAGCTGAGGAGGAGGAATGGGTTAAGAAAGAAGATGCTGTTATTGATAGAATAGATCTGGAGAAAGTGTGTGTGCATGTGGGGGGGGGGATCCAGAGTTCTGTGATGATGTTATAGATGCCATATAAATGAATTTCCAGTAACCATCAAAAATATGTCAGTGTACAGTTACTTCTTAGAATCTGAAGTGTACAGAATTACTAGATTAATCCATATTAAGCCAGTTGATTGATCCTGATAAACATCAATGTGTTGCAATCACGCTCTGTGGAGGAAACTGAGCAACTTTAGACAATGTCATTCATAGGCACCAATGCCTGATTAAATGACTCGATAAAAATCTGTAGAAGATATGTTGATTCACCCAAAGGCCCATGCATCTAAAAGTGGTCTCATTGGTCTCTGTGCTATGTATTGGCATTAGTTTTAAAGTGAGCGAGTGTCTTGGGAACATTTTTTTTTGTGGTTACTGGAAAAGTTCAAAAATTGAGATGTTTCACCCACCAAAAAAAACTCCTAGTGTGGTGTCAAAGTTAAAGAGGAGAAAAGAGGTGACTACTATTTGAATACACAGTTTGATGAGATCAGAAGGGGAAAAAAGCATTGTAAACAAAAAGATAGGAGAACGGAAAACTGATTGAAGAAGTCTTCTCAAGGAGGAAATGTAAAGTTCACATCTCAGGAATCAGAAGCCAGTAAGGCAAAGCAGAGAATCACTAGCAGAGCTGGTGCTAAGCGCAAAGTAAAAGAAGTACTCTGCATCCTGGTCCATATTCATTCTGAATAGACAGCCCCAGGGAAAGGGGATAAATGGTGAGTGAGTGTGTGTGTGTGTGTGTGTGTGTGTGTGTGTGTGTGTGTGTAGGAGAGAGGGATGGGATGTTATATAAAAATGGAACTGAGAGGGTAAACTGAGAAAGATGACTTTCATCCAGTAAGTATAACTTATATATCATTACAAAATTCAAAGTGTCTCATGAAATATATCCAATAATTCTGGGTAAAATAATTAAGAGACCAAAGGGAAAAAAAAACCAGTTTCGATATTTGTGAGAAAATGCCACAACCCTAAATCGCAGTTCAAAGCAGATTGCTACTAGGCTTTGAGCTTTCTAGATGCCAACCCAGGAAAGAAATCATGGCTCACAATATCAGAAGCAAGAGAAGCCCCATGAATTCAGCAAGCGCTCCCTTGGGTTCGCTGGCAAGCGATTTGAGCAGACTGGAGCCTTGAGACATAGTAAGTGGTAATTTTAGGGGAACTGTCCTTAAAAGTCATAAGACTCAGCTGAATATGGTGATATGCACCTGTAATCCCAATGTCCAAGAGACTGAGACAGGAGGATCATGAGTTAAAAGCCAACCTTGGCTATGCAGCAAGGGGATAAGGGAGGAAGGGATAGAAGGTGAAAAGAAGGAAGGACAAAAAGTAAGACAGAAAGAGGAGGCTTAGTTTGGGTTGGTTAGATGAACGAGGAAGGATATAAGGAAAACTCAAAGCATAAGCCCCCAGCTTCCCTGAAATGTGGGGTCCTTTACTGCCCTTGTGAACATAAACTAAAGTCACACATTGGAACCATCAGATAGGTTGTCCCTGATAGACACAGTGTTTTATCCTTGTGTCTTATTTTTAATGTCTCTTGTTTTTATTTTTTCTCCCATTTTTTACAAAAGCAATACATTTGTAAGAGATTAAAAAGACAAGAGAATAGAAAGAACAATCCATAATCCTACTTAGAAACAGTCACTGTTAAATCCTGCTTTTTATCTTTGCTTCAATTTACTTTGGATTTTCTAGGCAGGGTGCGTTATTTCCCAGAATCTCTGTGCACCTGCTTCCTACTGTCTCAGAACGGGCTTACTTCCCGTATGGATGCTCCCTGCTTGGCCTTTGTGATTCCTAAAATAACTTCCTAAACTATATATGATCCCTAAAATCAAATCACCAAATAAAATTTAAAAAGAGTAAAAAAAAAAAAAGAAAGATATTTGAGAGGAAAAAAAAGTCTAACAAGGTGCAATTAATTAAAGGTACCATAAAACATCAAGTAAATATTTTAAGTTAGAAGATTTATTTGACCACATCATGACTGAAAGCCACAAAGGATTCCATAGTAAAAGAAGAGCTAGGAGGAACATAATTTAGTCTAAGATAGATAATCTGAAAATGCAAAACTTTCAAACAAAAGTAGAAAGGATGAGCCTGGCATGTTGGCCCACGCCTTTAATCCCAGCACTCAGGAGGCAGAGGTAGGAGGATCATCATGAGTTCAAGGCCATCCTGAGACTACATAGTGAATTCCAGGTCAGCCTGGGCTAGAGTGAGACCCTACCTAGAAAAACAAAACCAAAAAAAAAAAAGTAGAAAGGATGAAAGATGAAGAATAAGGATTAAAAAAAGATAAAATAATTGAAATCAAAATTTAAAAAAAAAACTTCCCTGGGCCTATCATGCAAGCCTCAAATGAAACCTTCAAGAGTGTGTTGTGTGTGTATATATATATATATATATATATATATATATATATATATATATATATATATATATGCATATATATACATATATATATTATCCTTAATTATATATATTAAAAAAACTAGACAGCATTATGAAGACTAACAGTTGGACAAAAAACTTGAAAAGAGCAACAGAATTACAAGTGAGAACAATTTAAAGCATGTTGAAAATTAAAGAAAAGTAAGATTAAAAATACAAAGGGGGACAATGAAAAATACGTAAAGTTCCCTAAAATAATCTTGAGGCACAGAACAAAACCTCTGAAGAAAATTCTAATTTCTCTATTAAAATGAAAGAGAATGAAAGGAAATGAACAGAAAACAAACAGCAATGGTGACATCAACATTCCTGAGCTTGCTGGGACATCCCAAGGGCAGAGGCAGGGGTCAGGGGCAGCAGGATTCCACAAACCCTACCAATCCTACTGTCTCCATCACAGAATCCCCCCCACCCTGTCCTTGGCAATCAAGCACCTCTCTGTTGGTACATGGGCTCAGGAGTACTTTATCAAGGTGTGTGTGGTGGGGGTGGTTGGTGTGCTTGCATGTGTGTATTCACGTGTGTGCACACATGGATATATATGTGTGTAAACAACAAAGGTTGATGATGAGTGCCGTCCTTTATTGCTTTCCACATTATTTATTGAGACAAGGTCTCATACTTGAAGCCAGAGCTCAACGATTCATCTAGTCTAGCTAGCCAGCTTGCCCTGGGGATCCCCTGTCCCCTGTCCCCAAGCACTGGAATTACAGATGGGCTGCAATGCCCACCTAACATGGATATGAATTCTGGGGATCCAAACTCTGGGCCTCGTGCATGCGTAGCAAGTGCTTTATCCACTGAGCTACCTCTCCAACCCAGGCATGCTTTATCTCTTTAATTCAAACATCTGGGAGGTCTCTATGCCACCTTAGAAGATGCCTTCCCATTGGTCACACTCTTCAGTGGGAGACACATTGCTTCCCATGTGCTGGGTCAAAGGTACACATAGCCATTTAGAAATGACGACAGGTAGGAAAAAACAGGAGCTATGTGTGCTGGATGTCCACCTCTCCAAGGGTCTGGCCTTCACTGTGACAGTGTTAGGAGGGCACATGTGTCAGCTTCCTTGATCAAGAGTGGCTCTGCAGTCCCCATGGTCAGTCAGTTTCAGGATCCTGCAGCAATATTACAGACTGTTCAACAACACTGGACTCCTACACGTTGATTCCTCTGTAGATGGTGGAAAACAGCTTGTGTTGTGACAAGACTTTGACGTAGTAAAACTAATTAGCTCTTAACTTCACTTTTATTATTAGTATCATATTTTGGTGTTTTGGGTGAGGCTGAAACATCAGTCAACTCCTAGGAAAACCAAGAAGCATTTGTGCACCTCCTGTTCTCCATGACAAGGACGGCTGACACCCTTCTTCATGCCCAGAGGAGACACGGCACTGAGAGGAAACCATGCCTGCTGCTTTGCCAATAATAACACTTTAATATCTTTCCTAATTCTTCACATAAAACAAATGGGAGACTTAGTTTTCTGTTGTTGGTTAGTTAAGAGTCTCACAGGCTGACGTGGCACTCACTCTTTTGTTCCCTGCTGGCCTCGAACTCATGGCAATCCTCTTACCTCTACCTCCCGAGTGCTGGGATTAAAGGCATGTGCCACCACCCCTGGCCCTGAGACTGGTTTTTTTAAATTTTGTTTTTGAGAGAGGAGGGATTGAGAATGGGTTTTCCAGAGCCTCTTGCCATAGCAAATGAACCCCAGATGCATGTGCCACTTTATGAATCTGGGTCCTGAGGAATTGAATCTGGGCTGGCAGGCTTTGCAAGCATGTGTCTTTAACTGCTGAGCCATCTTCCCAGCTGGAGACTTTCATCTTATTAGCCTATCTCAGATTGTCAGGCAGGTTTTCTTTATGAGAAGCCAAGCAGGATGAAAAATGGGTACTACTGTCACTGTTTAAGGTAACCATTTCAAAAAGAAAGCCAAGAGCTACAATTCATCTTGCATTTCTGTATTCATTCTTAATAATACTCATTCTTCCCTTTCACCATCATGACATTTAGATTAGCTAGTAAAAGAGTTCCTTAGATGTCCCTGTAAGGATCTCACTCCCAACCCTGGCTTCGATCTCTCTTAGTTATGGTTCTCTAGAGGAACAGAACTGATAGAATGAATATGTATTAGGAAAGAGATTCACTGGATTGGTTCATAGTCCAGTAATGGATGTCTGCAGGCTGGAGAGTCTGAGAACCTGGTAGCTGCCCAGTCCATGGGGCTGGATGACTCCGCAGTGCCAATGTGGCATTGAAAGCCCGGAGGATTCCTGAGGAGCCATTGACCTTCAGTACATGCTGGAAGGCTGGTGAAACTGACTTTCTCTGTTTGCAAAAGATAACAGCAACCAAGAGACGCACATACCAGTGAGTCACAAGTGCAGCCCAGCAAAGAGCCTGCAGCCCCTTTAACTTCTATATATGGCCTTCCACCAGAAGCTTCCCACTCTGGGAGAAGATCTTCCTCCTTCTATGAATCCTTCCTGGAAAGGCCTTCACAGACTCGCTTAAGAGCCGTGTCTCCTACTTGGTTACTGATTCTGACTAAGTTGACAATAAAAGTTAACTGTCATGGTCACAGGATCCTTAAAAAATTTTCCCAACCTTCTCAAAACATGTCAGTGGGAGAGGGAAGTCACATACAGACACAAAGCTTTCATCCATCCATCTATCCACCCCAGATTTGGACTCATTGCTTCAACAATTTTTTTTCAGGAACCACCTGTATATCAATAACAACTGCTGGGGTCTTAAAGATCAATTCTTGTTGGTCTAAATATAGGTACAGCTATCAATGACTAATGACTTATCAATCAATGATTGCAGAGAAGCCCTGCTGAAAGCAGTTTCCCATTCAATTGGCAATGGAAGTCTGAGGTGGTCAAGCTGAGCCAGGCTAGCAAAACTTTCAATGTCCCACTGCCTTCTGAAATGGCTCAGCAGTTTAGGCATTTGCCTCCAGTGCCCAAGGCCCTGGGTTCAATTCCCCAGTGCCCACATAAGACGGACCCACAAGATGGTGGCCCTGGTGTGCTCTCTCTCTCTCTTTTTCCCTCTCTCTCTCTCTCTCTCTCTCTCTCTCTCTCTC
>PVHP010027852.1:0-23386 GCA_004024765.1 Zapus hudsonius
AGCCTTTAATCCCAGCACTCGGGAGACAGAGGTAAGAGAATCACTGTGAGTTTTACATAGTGAATTCCAGGTCAGCCTGGGCTAGAGTGAGATGCCACCTTGAAAAAACAAAACAAAAATAATAAATAAATAGATAAATAAAAGAAACAAAAAGAAACAGAAACTGGATAGCTAGCCTGCTAAGGAGTTAAAATAAATAGTCCTAAGTAGAAGGTGAGTGTGCAAGATGAAGGTAAACAGAGAAGCTGAATAGTATCCCTGATGATCTTTAGATGTTTAGAATAACTCTTGTTAACTCACTTGTTGTTCGCGCTTCTGCTTCCGGAGCTGAATGCCCTCTTCTTCTCTTCTTCGCCTCATTTCTTCAGGATTTAGGGCATTGTTCTTATAGCTCTTCATTCGATAATTGTCTTTTCCTGGGCTTGCCATAGTCTCTATAAAGAGGTAAGATACAAACATTGTCAAAAACTTCTGATATTGGTTTTTCGAAAAACCAAAAAAACTTCTGATAGGGTGGCATTTTCTTTTCCCTGTGCTTATATCCCTGCCCATGCCCCATCCTACCCAAGAGTATCACAAGTTCTCTAGGAGTAACCCCACTAGCTGCCCCTACCATCTGTTGTGCTACTGCAAACCAACACACATGTGAGCAAAATAGTCACCCTGAATCTTAATAAGCATGTTACATAGGTGGTATTATGTTAGCTGTATTCAAGTTCTCACTCTTATATTTGTTAAATTAGCATTGAACACCTTCAGGATTTATATTTAAAACAGTCTAATAATAGTTTTTACTTTATATCCAAAAATGCTTGGGACAGACAAGACTTGAGATTTCAAATTTCTAATTCTCAATCTGTTTAAGGATTAAACAGGTTTGAAGTATTTCTAAAAATAATACTAGGGCAAACGCTCACAAGTTATGAACTCTTATTTCATAAGAAAGAAAACGGCTGGAGAGATGGCTCAGTGATTAAAAGCACTTATTTGAAAATCCTGATGGTCCAGGTTCAATTCTCCAGTACCCACATAAAGCCAGATTGGTGCATGCATCTAGTTTGTTTGCAGTGGCAGGAGGCCCTGGTGTGCCTATACTCTCTCTCCTGCTACTAATAAATAAATTTAAAAAAAAGAAAGAAAATAATTATGTGACTTGTCCAATAAATTCAGACGATAAACCGGACGTGGTGGCGCATGCCTTTAATCCCAGTACTCAGGAGGCAGAGGTAGGAGGATCACCATGAATTCAAGGCCACTCTGAGAGTACATAGTAAATTCCAGGTCAGCCTGGGCTAGAGTGAGAACCTACCTCAAAAAATAAAGAACAACAACAACAACAACAACAACAAACACCAACTCCAATGAAAAGATAAATGGTCATCATCTCACTTTCATCTTTGCTACTAATGACACATATGCACATCAGTAATCCCTTAAAAGGTATAACCAAGTATTAATGATTAGATCAACAGATTTTCTAATAGAAAACCACCCACAAAATCCTAGTATCAGCCCAGGATGAATTATATATTTACTTTTCATTTATTTGGTAAAGAGAGGGAGTCCAGGGCCTCCTTCTACTGCAAATGAACTCCAAATGCATGCTATACTTTTTTTGAGTCAGGGTTTCACACTTTTCTCTCATTTGCCTTTGTTTCCCTTCATCCCTTCTTCCTTTCCCCAATTGGTCTATCTTGTGATCCTTTAGCCTTACTAGATGTACATCACTACACACTGCTAGGTGATTTCCATACCTCTGCCGCCCAAGTGCTGGGACTAAAAGCGCATTGTCATCGCTTCTCGGCCTTTTGGCTAAGATCAAGTGTAGTATCTGTTCTTATCAGTTTAAAAGCGTATTGTCACCATGCCCAGGAGAGGGAGGTGGGAGGAGAGGGGTGAAAAAAGAAAGAGAAAAGAGGAAGGGAGGGAGGGAGGGAGGGAGGGAGGGAGAGAGAGAGAGAGAGAGAGAGAGAGAGAGAGAGAGAGAGAGAGAGAGAGAGAGAGAGACAGAGAGAGGACACACCAGGACCTCTAGCCAATGCAAATGAACTCCAGCACCCAGGTGATATAGCACATGCCATAATCATAGCTACTCAGAGACTGAGGCAGGAGGATCAAAGGTTCCAGTTCTGCTTGGGAAATATATCAAGTCCAAGGTCAGCCGGGAAAATTTAATAAGACTCTTTTCTAAAACAATCTCCCACCCCTGCCTTTGAGGTAGGGTCTTGCTCTAGCCCAGGCTGAGCTGGAAGTCACTATGTAGTTGAACTCACAGTGACCCTCCTACCTCTGCCTCCAGAGTGCTGGAATTAAAGGCATGGGCACCACTACCAACAGCTTGATCTCAGCTTTCTTTTTCTTTCTTTTTTTTTAAATTGTTTTATTTTATTTGGTTTTTCGAGGTAGGGTCTCACTCTAGCCCAGGCTGACCTGGAATTCACTGTGTAGTCTCAGGGTGGCCTCGAACTCATGGTGATCCTCCTACCTCTGCCTCCCAAGTGCTGGGATTAAAGGCGTGCACAACTACGCCCGGCTCTTGATCTCAGCTTTCTAACCTCCAGAACTATGAGAAAATAAATGACCGTTTAGTATAAGCATGTTCTTGTTCAATCCTGGGTATTCAATTCTGAAAATGAAAGACTAAGACAGTAAATGCTGAAGGTTAGTTATGAGTGTAAGTGGCCCAGGATAGCATTTTGTTATATAGCTCTTGAAACTAACAAAGGAACTAATTATAGATGAAAATCACTGAGGCCCTGGGTCACATACTAGTAATTGCTGTTTTGAGATTGAATTTTATTTTATGGTGTTAGGGATCAAACCAATGGCCCTATAAAATTCTATGCAAGTACTCTATCACTAAGCAGCATAAAAATTTTGAATTATGGCTGGGCATGGTGGTGCACGCCTTTAATCCCAGCACTTGGGAGGCAGAGGTAGGAGGATCACCATGAGTTCAAGGCCACCCTGAGACTACATAGTGAATTCCAGGTCAGCCTGGGTGAGACCTACCTCGAAATACAAAAAAAAAAAAAAAAAAGTTTTGAATTATGTAAATTTTGTCAGAAAAATAAATACCACATACAGTTAGCCATCCTATGTGTGAGATGGAAATACTATCAAAACTTCAAGCTCACAAATACATGCTTAAAGCATTCTGGACAGTTGAGTGCTCTAAGACTTTCCTAACCAGTATTATTTTCATGGTTTATACTTTAAATATCATACCAAGAAGGGGTGCACATCTATAATTCCTGGACTACATAGGCTACATGAGCTACATAGACTCTTAAAAAAAAGTATACCAAAAAAAGTATACCTATAATATAAATAAATAATACCTAGACACTAAGCAGTCATCTCAAGGCATTTGTCTAGAAAAACATGAAAGAAGTATATATAAGAAATTAGAGGGAAAGGATTTCAAATAACCTAATAATCTACCTCAAGGATTTAGGAAAACAACAAATCAAACCCCACATGAGTAGAGGGGATAAAATAACAAAGAACAAAAGCAAAAATAATGACTAAATGAAGACTGAGGACATGAATTTTTTTTTTTTTTTTGCTGTTGTTTGTTTTTTTGGTTTTTCGAAGTAGGGTCTCTTTTTAGCCCAGGCTGACCTGGAATTCACAATATAGTCTCAGATTGGCCTTGAACTCACAGCAACCCTCCTACCTCTGCCTACCAAGTGCTGGAATTAAAGACGTGTGCCACCATACCCAGCTCAAAAATTATTTTTGGGAGCCGGGCATGGTGTCACACGCCTTTAATATAATATATATAAAATATATAAAAATAATATTTTTGGGGGGGTACTGGAGAAGGCAAATCAGTTAAGGCGTTGCCTGAAAAGCCTAACATCCCAGGTTCGATTCCCCAATACCCATGTAAAGGCAAATGCCAAATGCACATAGTTGTACATGCATCTGAGTTTGTTTGCAGTGGCTAGAGGCCCTGGTGTGCCCATTTCCTATAGATAGATATCTCTATCAAATAAATAAAATGCTTTAAAATGAGGATTATTGGATACAGAGCCCAAGAATCAGTAAAAAAAATTTGGAAAAAAAATTTGGGTTTTTTTTGTTTGTTTGAGGTAGGGTCTCACTCTAGCCTAGGCTAGACTGGGACTCACAGAAATTCTCCTATCTCAGCATCCTGCATAATGGAATCAAAGGTGTGAGCCAAAGGAGCAGGGGAGGAGACCAAGCAGTTAAAGGTGCTAGCTTGCAAAGCCTGCTAGCCCAGGTCCCAGGTTTAATTTCCCAGCCGTCTATGTAAAGCCAGTTAGGTGTTCATTTGCAGCAGCAAGAGAACCCTGGTGTGACACACACACAAAGAAAAAAAAGGGCCAGCCAGATGGCATATGCCCTTTATCTCAGCATTCAAGAGAGGTAGGATCACAGTGAGTTCCAGGTCAGCCTGAGCAAAGAGTGAATTCCAGATCAGTGAGCGAGATCCTACTTCCAAGATCCCTCCACAGGAGGGGAGCTAGAGAAATGTCTCAGTAGTTAAATGTTTGCTTGTTTGCTTGACAGGCCTAACAGCCTGGATTTGATTCCTCAGTACCCACATAAGCCAGATGCAGAGTGGCATATATGTCTGCAGTTCAGTTGCAATAACAGGAGGCCCTGATGTGTCTGTGTGTCTCTCTCTTCTCCCTCCCCCCTTGCAAATAAATAAGAAATGAAAGGAAATGAAAACAAAAACAAGGAATCTAGCATCAGCGAGCAGAGCAGAGCAGAGCGGGCAGCGAGACGCCGGTCACCTACTACTGGCTGGCAGAGGTGGCGAAGCACAACACCCGGAAGGAAGTGTGGATGGTGATCCACGGCCGAGTCTACAATATCACCCACTTCCTCAGCGAGCATCCTGGTGGGGAAGAGGTGCTGCTGGAACAAGCTGGGGTGGATGCGAGCGAAAGCTTTGAAGACCACTTCTATTGTTGGCCACTCCTATGATGCCAGGGAAATACTCAAGCAGTACTACATAGGGGATGTCCATCCGAGTGACCTTAAACCTCAAGGTGGTAACAAAGATTCTTCAAAAAATGATTCATGTAAAAGTTGCTGGGCGTATTGGATTTTCCCCATCATTGGCGCTGTTCTCATCGGCTTCCTGTATCGTCACTACATGGCTGACAGCAAATCCTCCTGAGGAAACTCGTGGAAGTCCCAAAACACATCCTCTTGAGAGGGCAAAGTAGAGACTTGATTTGGGGGCCTTGGCAGTGTCCTTCCTACAATCCCACCAGTTGTCTTTTTCCCCTTGAAGCCGGTGTCCATCCACTGCATCTGGGACCAGCGTCCTTCCTCTCTCAGCATCCTTCCTCTCTGAGCCGTACTCCAAAGCCCTGCTCCCTGTTCTGTCCTTGGCAGTGTTTGCACACGTGCCCCGCAGTTCTCAGACTGTGCTAGCTAGTGCTCATGGAGGCTGTGCGGTAGTAACATCACCCATGGTAAAAACACATGATTGCCAGTCAGTATGTTGAACTCACAGTAACGTCCTAAGGGGTGCTGCTGTCATTTTGAAGCTTTTCTGTTTCCACTTTTCTTTTAAGAAATTTAAAAAAAAAAATCTGATTTATCTTTCTGTTTATCACAAGGGGTTTAATTCATTAAGTTAAGGTATATTTATCATTTAAAACATAGCTGCCTCTGCTGGGCGTGGTGGTGCACGCCTTTAATCCCAGCACTTGGGAGGCAGAGGTAGGAGGATTGCCATGAGTTCAAGGCCAGCCTGAGACTACACAGTGAATTCCAGGTCAGCCTGGACTAGAGCGAGACCCTACCTCAAAAAACCAAAAAAACAAACAAACAAACAAACAAACAAACAAACAAACAAAAACCATAGCTGCCAAATGATTTCATTTTTTACTTATGTTTAAGTCTAGAAAGAACTTGTGGTCACCTTTCCTCTCTGAGGCTGGAATAGCTGGTGGTTCTTCCTGCCCCTTTTTCTTCTCAAGGGTGCTAGACAAAACTGTGTTCCCTTTATTTCTTGGGGTTGGCCAGAGCCAAAGGAGGGGTGATGAACTGATTTGGATTCAGATAATCTTTTCTCTTGAAAAACACTAAAGACACCACTTCAGGACAGTGGGTTAAAGAAGGCATCAGAGCTTTCTCTCTGGTCCAGTACCAGTTTCCAACCATCTGTGTTTCCCCTGGCTGTCTTTGATTAGTGAGCATACACATGATTTTATCTGTAAAGCTTTACTATTCTTGATATTTTTGATTATTTATTAGCAAAATTTTTATTCCCTGTTTTATAAAAGTAGAGTGTGATCTTCTGTTTTTATAAGTAAAATAACTTCATATAAAATGTCATTGGGGGAAAAATGCCATTGGAAATCAGGAGATCATGATGAGACTTCTATTTCATCTGTATTTTACCTCCATGGCTCCAACTTGTGATTTTGTTCAATTTTTCCATTGAGAATAAAAAAAAAGCAAAACAAAACACAACAAAAAAAGAAAACAAAAACAAAAACAAAAACAAAGGTGGAGCTGGAAAGCTGGCTCAGCCATTAAGGCATTTGTAGGCAAAGCCTAAAGACCCAGGTTTGAGTCCCCAGTACCCACTTAAAGCCAGATGCACAAAGTGGTGCATGCATCTGGAGTTCATTTGCATTGGCTGGAGGCCCTTCTCTCTATGCTTGCAAATAAATAAATATTATAAAAGAAAAAAAAACAACAAAGATGAGTTTTACCATATCTAAGTTGTGTTTTTTTTTCTAAAATACATTTATTTGAGACAGAAATAAAAGAGGGAGAAGGGAGGAGGAAGGAGAGAGAATGGGCACCACTGGACCTCTCACTGCGGCAAACTCCAGATGCAGGCTCCACTTTGTACTCTGGCTTTATATGAGTGCTGGGGAATCGAACCTGGGCTGGCAAGCTTTGCAAGCAAGCACCTTTAACCACTTAGCCATCTCCCTAGCCCTTAGATCGGGTTTTTAAGATAAAACAAACAAATCAATAACTAGACTAATAAAAATGAGAAAATGCAAATAAAATTCTTCCTGTCTTTACTTCCCAGTTTACTTTTAAATTCAGCCACCCATGTAAAGCATTGTTTGCATCAAGAGACTCTGGTGTGCCCATATATACATTAATATGTACACATTCACAAATAAATATAAAATTAAAAAAGCAACAATCAGCTTGCCAGGATTACAGACATCTATCTGCCTTTGTGTTTGGTTTTGAAACAGGGTCTCACTCTAGTTCGACCTGGCCTGCAACTCACAACAATCATCCTACCTCAGCCTGAGAAGCATACCTTCATATGCGGAGTCTGGGGAGCCATCTCCCCCAGTCCTTCTTTTCCTCCTGTGAGTATATAACTAAGAGGAGGACTGCTGGATCATAGAGTATCTGATTCATCTTTTGAGGAACTGCCAAAGTATTTTCCAAAGTGACTGTTATATCTCAACCAAACTATGAAGCTTCCAATTTCTCCATATTTTGCTAACACTTCTTATATTTTCTATTATAGCAACTGGGTGTGAAGTGGTATTTCATTATGGCTTGATTTGACATTTCTCTGATGACTTGATGCTAAACATCTTTTTAAGGACTTGTCCATGGCTTCTTTTTTAGAAAAATGTCTACTCAAACACTTGGGAGGCAGAGGTAGGAGGATAGCCATGTGTTTGAGGCTACCCTGAGACTATATAGTGAATTTCAGGCCAGCCTGGGCTAGAATGAGACCCTCCCTAGAAAAGCAAACAAAAACCCAAACAAACAAACAAAAAGTCTACTCAAATCCTTTACCCATTTAACTGGGTTTTCATTCTACTACTGAGCTGTAAATTATAGTGTAGATATAAATCCTAATCAGACAAGTATTTTCTCCAATCATGTTCTTGGTTTTGGAGGCAGTCTCACTCTGTAGTGCAGGTTGCCCTTGAATTTGTGGCAATCCTGCCAAAACCCCCAAGTACTGGGATTACAGTTGTATCCAACTGATACATATGTATCTCCTCCCTCCCCCAAACCAGGTAGGGTCTTGCTCTAGCCCAGGCTGGCCTGGAATTCACTATGTAGTCTCAGGGTGGCCTTGAACTCATGGCAATCCTTTCACCACTGTCTTCCCAGTGCTGGGATTAAAGGTGTGCACCACCATGCTGGGCTTCCAATTTTATTTGCATATTGATACCTATTTTTTTCAGCATTTGATTAACGTGTAAAATAAGTCACTGATCAACAAGCCTTTTTTTCTTTTTGTTTGATGGTATCTTAGTATGTGGTAGAAAACGGACTTAAACTCATCGTCCTCTGCTTCCCAAGGGCATATACCACCAGACCCAGCCAATGAGTCCTTTGTGTCACATGTGTCTTCACAGTCAGCTGTTGAAGCACTCTTCTTGAGTTCAGCCCTGAATGCTTTCCAAAGTTTCTAGTTATCGTGAAAAAGATCTTTCAAATATCCCAAAAGTTAACCTCTAATCTTTTTGTTCCTGAGACAAGGCTAGCTCAAGTTGGCCATGAATTCCCCACCTTCCTGTCTCTGCACCCAAATGCTGGTTTAGTTTCTAATTTCCATAATGAGGCACTCTCAAAGTAAATTCCTACTTGATTGGAAATGATTTACTGAGGATTTAAGTTTAATCATAGCTCTCATTTTATTTATTTTAATATGTATTTTTTGAGGCAAGGTCTTTCCCTGTAGCCAAATTTGGCCTTGAGGGCTGGAGAGATGGTTAAGGGGGTAATGTGCTTGCCTGAAGGGCCTAACAATCTGGGTTTCATTCCCTAGTGCCCACATGGAGCCAGATGCACAGGGTGGCATATGCATCTGCGGTTTGTTTGCAATGGCTAGAGGCCCTGACATGCTCATTCTCTATCTCTCTTCTGTATGCAAATAAAGCAGTTCTTTCTGACAGCCAATGTTCTCACCACTACATGTATCTCATCAACCACAAGGAGACTCCTTTGTTTCTTGGAAGACATGTATTCCCAGGAGTGTCAATGATGTGCTACACTATGTCCTTTAGTTTCTCAAATGAGGTATAGTCCAGTTCTTGCCAAGAACAGAAAACACAAATGCCAGCTGATATAAACAATCAAATACACAGAAGAAATAAACAATTCAATATTGGGCTTAGGAGATGGTTCAGTAGTTATAGGTGCTCGTTTGTAAAGCTTGCTGGCCCAAGTTCAATTTCCCAGTATCCATATAAAGCAAGATGCACAAAGTGGTGCAGGTGCCTGGAGTTCATTTGCCAAGAGGCCCTGGCACACCCTCACACACTCACACTCTATGCTCAAATATATAAATAATTTTAAAATTAAAAGCTCAACATTCCGGGCGTGGTGGCGCACGCCTTTAATCCCACCACTGGATGCAGAGGTGGGAGGATCACCATGAGTTCAAGGCCACCCTGAGATAGTGAATTCCAGGTCAGCCTGGGCTAGAGTGAGACCCTACCTCAAAAAAAAAAAAAAAAAAAAAAAAAGCTCAACATTCTGTGCCTGGAGAGAATACAGAGGGCTTGCATTGGAAAGAAATCTCTTGCCCTGAGAGAAAGCAGCTGTGCTCGACTGACCATCAACAGACTGAAATGTGAAGTATTGGGTGAGCAGCTATAAACCCAGATGATCTAACTCTTGGTCTCAGTGCTTAATTATGTAATTTGGGTGTCACTCATTTGTAGCTCAATTGTTTATTTTTGCCTCATCATGAAAACATTTTGCATGCAGTAAAACATTGCACTGCTAAGGTAAAATTAGATTTGAAAACCCTTTAAACTTCATGTATTTCTCTTAGAGCTTTATCACCAAGAAATACTTCAACAAGAAAACAGTACAAAACAGGTCTGACAGCATGAGGCTCTCATGTGGCATTGAGAACTGCCAAAAGCCAAGACAATGGGAGAGAGACATCTCTTCTTCTGAACAACTGGGTCAATCTATAATGGAGACATAATAAGGATGCTTGTATCCTGGCAGCAGCATCGCAGAACTGGACGGAACAATGATCTTGCCTGGAAACAAAGCTGAAGCCACCTGGGAAAACCTGCACGCATGACCATATTCAAAACTTCAGGTCTAAGATAAGTATGAAAACTGAGGTAAAAGAATAAAGAAAAAAATAAAGGCAATTGAGGTAGTGAATTAACTAGAATCAGCAGTCCTGTTTTCTAACCCTAACTCTCTTGAATGTACATTAAATGAAACTCTAGGACAGACATAGTCCTATCTCTCCAATATAAAATTTCTTTCTTTTAGCCGGGCGTGGTGGCGCACGCCTTTTATCCTAGCACTCAGGAGGCAGAGGTAGGAGGCTCGCCATGAGTTCAAGGCCACCCTGAGACTACATAGGTCAGCCTGGGCTAGAGTGAGACCTTACCTCGAAAAACCAAAAAAAAAAAAATTCTTTTACTTAATATTTTATTTGAGAGAGAGGGAGAATGAACACACCAGGGCCTCTAGAGAATCAACTACAGACACATGCATCACCTTGTGCATCTGGATTTACCTGAGTACCAGGGAACTGAACTCAGGTTCTTCTGCTTTGCAGGCAAGCATCTTAACCACAGAGCCATCTCTCCAGCACTTGGGAAACGGAAGTAGGAGGATTGCTGTGAATGAGGCCAGTCTGGGACTACAGAGTGAGTTCCAGTTCAGCCTGGGATAGAGTGAGACCCTACCTCAAGAACAAAAAACAAAAACAAAGAAACTCATCAGAAGTGGCAAACTTCATTTGTTACAGACAGAAAATAAATGCAATGCTATGATGCTAGTTATCATGCATACTGAGTTCAGGGAACCCCCTCTGCACAGATAGCCAGTGTGAGATACATAAAGGGAAGTTTATAAAGTGAACATGAAATATAGCAATTGAAGATCTTAGTTGGCTGGGATTTTTAATGGTGAGCAGTATGTTACTAGGGGCTAATTATGTGGATGAAATAGTGCAGTGAAAATGGTGGCCACCTTTTCAATTGATTGGCAATAAGTGATATGTACCAAGATTGATGGAAAATTAGCTTTATTCTTGAAATCGAAGAAAGAACAGTAGTTGTCAGAGAGAAAAATTTAATCCAAAGAACCACCCAAGCTGGGCTTGGTGGTGCATGCCTTGGCTCCCAGCATTCTGGAGAAAGGTAGGAGGAAGGAT
Source organism: Zapus hudsonius (assembly GCA_004024765.1). NCBI lineage: Eukaryota > Metazoa > Chordata > Mammalia > Rodentia > Dipodidae > Zapus > Zapus hudsonius. Next base: position 11,126 of record PVHP010027852.1, read on the forward strand.
CCTGTGAGTTCTAGGTCAGCTGGGGCAGACTGAGACCTTACCTGGGGGAGGACAAACAAGCAAGCCACCCACCCAACTGGATCTAGTGGCATTTGTCTGTAATCCCAGTACTCATCACACTGAGATAGGATCAACTCATGGTAAAAAAAAAAAAAAAATCCAAGCATGGTGATGCATGTTTGTAATCTCAATGCTGGAAAGGTGGAGACAGGTGGTGGATCTCTGGACCTCAATGGCTAACCATTCTAGCCTAGTTGGTGAGTTCCAGGCTAGTAAAAGAATCTGTCTCAAAAAAAGTTGGATTGGGCTGAAGAGATGGCTCAGCAGTTAAAGCACTCACCTGCAAAACCTAATGACCTGAGTTCAATTCCCAGTGCTCACATAAAGCCAGATGAATAAAATAGTACATGTATCTGGAGTTCCATTTGCAGTGGCTGGAGGCCCTGGTGCACCCATTCTCTCTCTATCTCTCTTTGTCTATCTCTTCTCGCAAATATATATATTTTTTAAAAAGGTGGATTGTTAGCTATGCATGGTTAGCTCATGCCTTTAATCCCAGCACTTGAAAGAGGCTGAGATAGGATCATCATGAATCTGAATTCAAGCGGGAAATATAGTGAGGTCCATGGGCTAGAATGAGACCATACCTCGAAAAAAAAAACACAAAATGAATAAAAAGGATGGTGCCTGAGGAATAATACCTGAGGTAGTCCTCTGACCTTCATACTCACATGCACTTGCATGCACATACATACACAAGCACACACACAAGAGGAATTAGAAAAGGGCTGGGGTCTATGGCCATACCACCCTGGAAACATTCAATCTCATGTGATCTCAGAAGCTAAGCAGGATTTGGTTTGGTTAGTACTTGGATGGGAGAATAGGGCTGGGGATGTAGCTCAGTGGCATTGTCTAGCATATATGAAGCCCTAGAATCCTAGGTTCCATTCCCAACACAACTTAAGCAACAACAACAAAGACAAACACTGTTGAGGGATGAGGGATTTAGGAGCTGTGTCAATATATTCTCAGCTATATATATTGTCATCCTTGACAACTCCAATGCATTCATCACTGTCTTCACATCCAATCATGAAGAGTGGCTGGCTGGCTTTAATATCTAATGATTTCGCTGGGTGTGGTGGTGCACGCCTTTAATCCCAGCACTCGGGAGGCAGAGGTAGGAGGATTACAGTGAGTTTGAGGCCAGCCTGGGACAACATAGTGAATTCCAGGTCAACCTGGGCTAGAGCGAGACCCTACCTCGAAAAACAAAAAAACAAAAACAAAAACAAAAAAAAACCACCACACACACACACAAAAAAAACTAATGATTTCTCCATTCCTATTGCCAATGCCTGCAAAGTCTAACGACCAGAGTTCACTTCCCCATACCCACATAAAGCCAGATGCACAAAGTGGTCAATGCATCTGGAGTTTGCAGCGACTGAGGGCCCTGGTGTGCCCATCCTTTCTGTCTCTCTTCTATCTGTCTTTGCTCGCAAATAAATAAATAAAATCTTTAAGCTTGACATAGTGCACGCCTTTAATCCCAGCACTCTGGAGGCAGAGGTAGGAGGATCACCATGAGTTCAAGGCCACCCTGAGACTACACAGTGAATTCCAGGTCAGCCTGGGCTAGAGTGAGACCCTCCTTTGAAAAAACAAAAACAAAAATAAAACAAAACAAAAAAACTCATTATAGCAGATACACATATACACACAGTGTCAAATAATAAAAGTTTAAAAAGCACTATTAAAGGCCACCCTGAGATTACATAGTGAATTTCAAGGCTTCCTGGGTTAGAGCAAGACCCTATCACAAACCAAACCAACTAACAAACCACACCAAACCAAACCAAACCAAACTGATACCAGCTCTAATTAGCCTAAATCAACCACTGCCTTGGAAGACAGAATTACAATGTCTGGCTTAGGGTTTACATAAATGAAGACCTACCCTCTCTAGGTTTGGGGAAAGGAAGACAGATTCCCAGCTAGCAAAGTAGTGGGAATGGTGCTAAATATCTGCTAAAGCTCACGAGGCAGAAGTCTATGTTAGAGTCAGTCAAACAACCTCTACAGCTACAAGTATCACAATGCAGTGGTAATGGTGAAATCACTAAAAACACTGTTAAGAGTAGTTAAATTGGGGACTGGAGAGATGGCTCAGCAGTTAAAGCACTTGCCTGCAAAGTCTGACAGCACTGGTTTAATTCCCCAACAACCACGTAGAGCCAGATGCACAAAGTGGCACATGTATCTGGAGTTCATTTACAGTGGCTAGAGGCTTGTCATGCCCATTCTCTCATATTCTCTCTCCTTGCAAAAAAAAAAAAAAAAGAAGAAGAAGAAGAGCTGGGCATGGTGGCACATGCCTTAAATGTCAGCACTTAGGAGGCAGAGGAAGGGAGACTGTCTTGAGTTCGAGGCCACCCTGAGACTACATAGTAAATTGTAGGTCAGCCTGGGCTAGAGCAAGACCCTCTCTTGAAAAATTAAAGAGTAGTTAAGTTTGGCACAGCAAAAGTAGTGTAGAAGCCAGGCATGGTGGCACATGACTTTAATCCCAGCACTTGGGAGGCAGAGGTAGGTGAATCACCATGAGTGCAAGGCCAGCCTGAGACTACATAGTGAATTCCAGGTCAGCCTAGGATAGAGTGAGACTCTACCTTGAAAAACAAAAACAAAAACAAACAAAAGTAGTGTAGAACAAAGGCCTGAGCTGGAGGAGAGAACACTTGAAAGACAGTGAAATACAACAGGTTGTATGTGAAGGTAGTTGTTATTATAACCAGTACTCAAAGGGCCCAGATTAGCAGCCTAGTACTAGTAAACCTAATCTCAAAGCTTCAATTTATAGTTGTAATGGGGATTATCATTACAACTGACTATGCATTGGGATTAAATATATCCTTACATGAATTGGATCACCAAGGTAAGAAGGAAAGTTACTTGACTATAGACGAAAAAAATTCTCTCAGAGGCCTTAGTCTGGTTTTGGGGTTACCCTGAAGGCCTTTCATCTCATTCTAACAGAAAAACTGTTAACTCTAAAGTTGGGGAGATGGTTCAGTTGTTAAAGGCACTTACTTGCCAAGCCTGCTGGCCCTAGTTTGATTCCCCAAGTACTCAATAAAGTGGCGCATCCTTTTGGAGTTTGTTTGCAGTGGCACATCCATTCTGTCTCTCTTAAATAAAAATATTTTTGCCAGGCGTGGTGGCACATGATTTTGATCCCAGCACTCTAGGGAGGCAGAGGTAGGAGAATCACTGTGTTTGAGGCCAACCTGGGCTAAAGTGAGACCCTACCTCAAAAAAAAAAAAAAAAAGACGTGTGTGTGTGTGTGTGTGTGTGTGTGTGTGTGTGTGTGTATGTAGGAAATACTAACACCTTAAATTTTAGAGGCATATATACAGTAAAACGTGGAAGAACCTCACTCCTGGTTTGGCTGCTTATCAACTATGATTATCTTCTCTGAGACTGTTTTCAATTTCGTAAAAATAAATTTCATTAAGTTTAAAAAGAATCAGTGATTTCCTTTTTGGCACACCACTTTATCTCCCAACACAGGCCCACCAGTCCTCTCATTTAGAGGATTCTGGGCTGATGGCCTGTATAGTGGTGAGCATCCCCACCTGTCAGGGTTGGAAGATGTGGAAAAGAATGTCTTGGTTACAGAGCCCTCATTAGACTCCAAACACTGCATTATTTTTTTAAAAAAATTATTTATTTGCAAGTAGAAAGAGAGAGAGAGAGAGGGAGAGAGAGACAGAGACAATGGGAGTGCCAGGGGCTCTAGCCACTGCAAAGGAACTCCAGATGCATGCAGCACTTTGTGCATTTGGCTTTAAGTGGATACTGGGGAATCAAACCTGGGTAGTTAGATTATGCAAGCAAATGCCTTAACAGTTGAGCCATCTCTCTAGCCCTGCATTTATTTATTTATACTCCAAACACCTTGATAACACTGAACCTTTCTTCCTCAACAAGTAAGAAAAGCTCAGAAATGGAGGGAAATATTTACTGTGGACCGTGCAAGACGCTTTCTATATGTATTGTTTCCTATGTCAATTGACTTCTCTGTTGAGAGAGAAAGTGGCAAGCTCAATTCTAAGACCAGATCTGATTCGAAAAGTCATTGTCAGCTCAAGAGAATAATTTGTTTCCTCAGGATTAGAGATCCTACAAGAATTTCAGAATTGCATTTAGGTGTCACTCCCACAACAGTTGAGGTCAACAATTCATTCGGAACATTTTCGAGTCATTTAGACTAAAGAATTCAAACTGGGGAGGGGAGCTAGGGGAGATGTCTTAGTAGGTAAAGGTGGGGGCTCTCTTGCAAAGCCTGCCAGCCTGCTGGGTTCAATTCCTCAGCCATCCACACCAGACAGACATAAGAGACCCTGGGAGGCGCGCGCGCGCGCGCGCGCGCGCACACACACACACACACACACACACACACACACACACACACACACAAACACACACTCTCTCTCTCTTTTTAAAAGAAGAATTCAAACTGGGTCTACAGCAAAACACACCTTTACAACTTTATGTAAGGTCAAAAAAGGCTTTTCCTTTCTTGCAGCCCAACCACTAGAGGGCCAGATCCTAAAAACCTGCAGTTACGTGGTAGGACTCAAGAGAGACCATCCTGGTTTAGTCACTAGCTTATGACCTTGGGTAAGTTACTTCACCACTCCCTGCCTCAGTGTCCCCATCTGTAAAACAGGAAGGACAGCAGCGCCTAGCCCGCTGGACCGTCCATGAGACGCAAGACGACTCGTAAAGCTCTCGGAACGACGCCTGCGCGTAGATGAGCAAATGTAACAGCCTGGGTAGTGTTCTCGCGGGCAAAGGCTTCGGCCACCCAGAGTCCTCTCGAAAAAGATCTCAAGAAGATCAACAGGTCTCTTTTCCCCGACCCGAGCTGGCCCGCAGACCTCAAGTTTCCCGACCCGTCCAAGCGCCGGAGGTCCCGGCCTCGGGCTGCCCAGCACGGCCCGAGCTGTCAGCGAGTCCCCGGGACGGTGTCCCGGCCTCCGGAGGCCCAGGCTGCCTCCGACCCGCCCTGCCCCCGGTTACCGGTCCGGGGCCGGCTTGCCCGGCGTCGTCGGGTAGGGCTTCCCCGGGAGAAGGCGCCCGGCGGAGGGGAGGCTGCGTTCTGTCCCCGGGGAGCCCGCGACCCCCGGCCCGAGGCTGCACGTGGGGCTCCGGGGTGCCAAGGTGTCCCCGGAACCCAGCCCGGCGGGTGCGCGGCCTGCCCGAGGGGCGCTCCCGACCCGCTCCCTTCCCGGGCCTCGCCGGCGGCGTCGCGCCCGGCACACGCGTCCTCTGAACCTCGCGCTCCGACGCCGCGACACCGCGGCCCGGCTTCCCCGCCGCTGTACTCACCCATCGCGGCTCCGCTCGCTCACACCCGCCGCGGCCGCAGCGAGAGCTTCAGCGGCAGCTTCAGCAGACAATATGGCGGACCTACGGGACGGCGGCCCGAAGTGGACAAACATCCTGCTCCGTACGAAACGCGCACTTTCCCGTCACTTCCCCTCCTCTCCGAGAGGACGCCGAAGGCGCGCGTGTAAAGAGAACGTAACCCACGAGAGATGGGAAATAAGGAATGGGACACGGAAGATGTGGCCGGATGGAGGGAGACGAGGAGGGACGTGGGTCTCGGGAAAGTTAAGCTGTCAACTTCTCACCTGTTTCTGCTACGTCCTTTTCTTAGTTTAAGGCTTCGTTCCTCGGAATCCTTTTTTGTCCCAGAACCTTATCCCTTCCTAATTACAGACCCTGTCTAAATAAGGAATCATGTAGAGAGGGGAAGGGATTTGTTTAAGGTTATAGAGACAAGGAAAATAAACTGAGACGAAACAAAGGCGTTGTGTGTGTGTGAAGCAGGGTCTCTCGTAGCTCAGGCTGGCCTCAAACTCACTATATAGCTGAGGCTGACCTGGAATTCTCTAGGTGGTCTCAGGCTGGCCTCAAACTCACGTGATCCTCCTATCTGTTCCCCACCCCACTCCAAGTGCCGGGATTAAAGGCGTGCACCACCACGCCCGGTTTAAACCCAGGTTTTTTTTTTTTTTTTTCGAGGTAAGGTCTCCCTCTAGCCCAGGCTGACCTGGAATTCACTCTGTAGTCTCCGGGTGGCCTCGAAGTCATGGTGATCCTCCCGAGTGCTGGGATTAAAGGCGTGCGCCACCACGCCCGGCTTTAAACCCAGGTTTTCTGACTAGGTGTACCACTCAAAACCCGAGTTGAGATTGCAATCTTTCATTTGCTTTTTAAAACATGGTGTCTACTTCCCTATCCTCCAGTCCTCAGCATTGCTCCTGCTATTACAGGCATGCACCCGCATACCAAAGTAAGATTGCAACCTACTGAATTAAATAAAGAGAAAAATAGAGAATGGGGATGCGCAAGGCTGGATGGAGAGACCATTGCAGTATAATTGTGAAGCTATTATTTATTGATCTTCTCAACAAGCTGCTTGCAGGGAGAGATCTGTTCTGTATTGCTTACCACTGTGTCTCCAGCACCCTAGCACAGGATCTGTCCCCTGGTTGTTGAATGAATAGAGTTACAGATCAGAGTGTGAGCTCCTTTTTTCTTTTCTTCTTTCTATCAAGGCAGGGTTTTACTTTAGCCCAGGCTGACCTGGAATTCACTCATCACCCAGACATGTCTTAAACTCGCTTCAGTCTTATTCCGTCAGCCTCCTGAGTGCTGGGATTCAAAGGGTGAGCCATCACACCAGCTGTAAACTCCCGTTTTAGTTTTTAGTGATGAGGAAATTGAGGCTCAGTGTCCAACTTTTTTTTGTTCGTTTTTTGAGGTGGGGTCTCGCTTTAGCCCAGGCTGACCTGGAATTCACTATGTAGTCTCAGGTGGCCTTGAACTCACCTGTCTTTTGGATCAAGGAATTTGTAGCTGATACCTATTGGGCCTCTACCTTAACACACAGAGCTGAATTATGTCTTTAAACCAATAAACCCAAGAATGAGTGCTTGAGCGATGGCTGAGAGCACTTCCTGTACAAGCATAAGGGCCTGAGCAGGCCTGAGAGATGTTTCAAATTAGATCCCCAGAACCCACATAAACCCCTAGGAGTGGGCACTTACTTCTGTAACCCTAGTCCTGTAGGAAAGCGGAGACCCAAGAATTGCTAAGGCTTATAAAAACAACAACAAAACCCAGCAAGCTCTGGATTCAGTAAGAGACTCCAGCCCAAATAAGAATGGTTGGAAGAAGAGCCGGGCGTGGTGGTGCACGCCTTTAATCCCAGCACTCGGGAGGCAGAGGTAGGAGGATCACCGTGAGTTCGAGGCCACCCTGAGACTATATAGTGAATTCCAGGTCAGCCTGGGCTAGAGTGAGACCCTACCTGGAAAAAAACAAAACAAAAAAGTAGAGACCTTACTGCCTGTTCTTAGGAATGCCCAAACATTCCCAATATGGCAGACAAGCTGTTTCTTACCAGTTTTTTGAGCCATTTCCCACCAGGCAATTCAGGCTCCAACCATGTTTGAGGAACCACCTTTTCTTCACACAGGCTCCTAGCTTCTCTTGTGTCTTTGCATATGCTGTTCTCTGCTTGGAATCTAGTTCCAACACTTGCCTTCCTTGACCAAGAGGTGAACTGCTTAGTTTCAAAATCAAGTCAGACTGTCTTTCCAGTCAGGATATCTGTCCTTTCTGCTCCTAAAATAATTTCCTTAGGCTGGGCATGGTGGTGCACGCCTTTAATCCCAGCACTGGGGAGGCAGAGGTAGGAGGATTGCTGTGAGCTCAAGGCCACCCTGAGACTATAGAGTGAATTCCAGGCCAGCCTGGGCTAGAGCGAGACCCTACCTCGAAAAACCAAAAAAAAATAAAATTCCTTAGAACTATTTTGTTTGGTTTTCAAGGTAGGGTTACAGTACTCACCCAGGCTGACCTGGAATTCACTGTGTAGTCTCAGGGTGGCCTCGAACTCCTGGTGATCCTCCTACCTCTGCCTCCTGAGTGCTGGGATTAAAGGTGTGCACCACCATGCCCGGTTTAGAACTTCCTATTCTTGATTTGTTCTCAAGGTGTGTCCATCTCTTCCTTCCTGCATCTCAGAGAACTCTATGCTATGCCTTCAGGAACCAAGTGACTCTCCAAGCAACAGTTTTGATTCTAGCACTTGGTTTACTCTCACACCCTCCATCTAGGCTCTGATGATCTTTCCAGCACTCCTCACTTTCCTTAGCTTTTCTCCTTGTTATAGAAACCATGTTCTGCTCAACCTCTCCCAACACATCTGAGTATTCCAACCTATGTGCTATCCTTTTTCTCCTCTTACCCACCTCTGAGTGATTAATACATTTCAGACTTTTCCAGATTTGTTTGCTTTTTGTACTTTTTTTTCTGTGTGGTGCAAGGACTGTAACCCAGGCCCTCATCTTGTGCTGGAAGTGTTTCTATCCACTGGTCCATCTTCCTCGCCCCTATGCTCCTCCAGTGCAGTGTTGCTTGCTTCTGCATCCTGGCACGGGCACTTTACCTGGCACCGAGCAGGGTGGCAGGAACTGCATGCTGAGAGAGTCAAGATGTCACGTTCTTCTAGACAGTAGTGTCATTGTACAAAGGATTTTTTCAAAGCATAGCTCTACCATTTCATAGCTATGCTACTATGGGCAAGTCATTAGAGCTCTCTAGTTCATCAGAAAGAGCGACAAAACACTCCTTCCCAGGGTTGTCAGAGTTATGCTGTACTCACAGCTAGCATGGCCTCAGGTCTCAGCTCCTGTCCAGTGGAGAAGGCAGAGTCACAGAAGCCAGATCTCACACCTCTGACTACCTGCCTGGCAGGCAAGAACAAGAGAAAGAACCACAGGACACAGGCTTGTTGGGAGTATAAAAATAAGACTTTTTTCCCCCTCTTATCACATCAATTATCAAAGAAAGAAACAGTACGTAACAAAAATACAAAGCTCTGGTGGAATTTTTTGTCTTTTTTTTTTTTTTTTGTCCCTACCCACCCAACCCTCCCCAACAGCCTCTGGCCAGGGGGGCCCTGGTTAAGCCTGGATGCTGTCCCTGGGATTACCCTGGGGCTCAGGAGAACCGGTGATCCAGGTCTCTCTGGGGACTGGCTGAGTAGGAGTAGGCTTTGCCTAGTACCAGGCGGTCTCGCAGCAGCTTGAAGAAGGCATAATAGTTACTGAAGAGGATGAGGGCCAGTGAGATGGTCTGGTGCCACTTCTCCGAGGACATTAAGGAGTACAGCTGGTAGACAATGACAGCGCCCTCCAGCAGCAGGAGGATGTTGAGGATCCTCAGGGGCTTGCTGAAAAAGAACTACCCAGCAGAGGGTAGGCACAGACCAGAAAGTATGTTCCAGAAATCTGTTTTTCAGATGGGGTAGGTGTCAGCGAGCCAGTGAAGAGGACATGCTCTTGGGGTCCCATGTGTACGTGGGTGGGGAGCGAGGCTGGGTAGGGTTGGGCATGTACCCTGCTATCTCACTGGCCCTGGCTTGTGGTGTCCCGCCTGACAGGGGCTCTACTCCACACAAGCTGTGTAAGAATTTTCTATCTCCTCCAGAAAGCCCTTCTTGAGAGGGCTTGCTTACTATTTCAAACTCTTTTCTGGCCTAAGATCAACTTCTCTGAATGTTATCCTCTAGAGTATTGTTGGGCCTGAAGAAAACCGAACCTTGCTCTCTCTTTTTCTGTTTTTGAGGTAGTGTCTCATTCTAACCCAGGCTGACCTGGAATTCACTATGAAGTCTCAGGGTGGCAATCCTCCTACCCCTGCCTCCTGAGTGTTCTCTCTCTTTTGTTTTTTAATATTTATTGAAAGACAGAGAAAGAGAGAGAGGATGAGCACACCAGGGCCTCTAGTGACTGCAACTCCAGACACATGTGCCACCTTGTGCATCTGGCTTTATATGGGTACTGGGGAATCAAACTCAGGTCCTTAGACTTTGAAGACAAGCGCCTTAACCACTGAGCAATCTCTCCAGCCCCTGAGTGTTCTCTTTTTTAAAAAATTATTTATTTGCAAACAAAGAGAGAAAAAGCGAGGCAGACAGAATGGGTGTGCCAGGGCCTCCAGCTGCTGCATACAAACTCCAGATGTATGCGCCACTTTGTGCATCTGGCTTTAAGCAGATACTGAGGAATCGAACCAGGGTCATTAGGCTATGCAGGCAAGCGTCTTAGCCACTGAGCCATCATTTTAGCCCTTTTGTTTGTTATTAAAAAGTGCTGAGGGTTGAACCCAGGTGCAAGACTGTACACCCAGCAAAAATCTAGTTTTCACCATAGAGAGCTATTTAATTATTTGCGTTGCTAGGTATCAGAAGCATGGAAAGTTATAAACTCGATAGTCCCTGCTTCCTGTGTAGCATCTCTACCTAAGTGGGAAGCTTCCAGGAGCCATGGCAACCCCTTACTCTAAAGGGCGTTATAAAGGAAAAGAGTGTAGAACTGAAGAAAAATTTTCTGTTAAGTTCAAAGAGTGCTCAAGGGCTGGGGAATGGCTCGCCAGTTAAAGGCACTTGCTTGCAAGAGTGCTCAATATATTTAGGGTGCTCAATCTGTAGGGGTCAAAGCACTTACACCTCAAGAACTGGTTATAGGATGACAAGAAAAGTAGCAGGGAATGGGAGGAGTTCAGGAGACCAGGATGCCAAGCTCAGCTCTGTTCTGAGCCTTTTATTTCTCAACTGCAGAATGAATCTAACAGCTCATATCAGTGACTTCTCAAACTGTTATCCATAGCACACAGTTTCCATGTGGCCCAGAAGAGCTTCACCAGAGGCAAGCAGGAAGTAAAGAGAGTAGTGCCATTATGTCCAAAAGCTGGACTTTGGTCTCTATGTTGGAAAAAGGAATTTTGATGGTGAAATAAAAGGGAGACCAGTAGTCTAGTTGATTCTGAGCATGTCTGTTCCATAATGCTAAGTCACATGCCGTTAGCATCAGTTCTCAGGTTTTCCAATAAGACACCTTGAGTAACTTCAACTCTCTAATCCAATTTCATTATCTGAAGATAGGGATAGCCTTGGCAAGTGTCTTACACACAAGTTCTGGGCAAGACTAAACAGGAGTGCACAGCAGAAGTGCATTCTAGAAGGGCTCGTATGCAGCAAGGGACCATTAATATTATTTTCGCTGGCAAGAGCCCCTTTCTCTACTGCATGTTCCTCTCCCTCTCTGTCCAATGCTCTGACAGGTTTGCTAGCAAGGAAGCTACATGTGTCTTCCTTTGGGTTTGGGAAATACTGAAAGAAGTTTTCTCTCACTGTGCCATCATCTTCCTCCCTTCTAATTGCATCCAACCCTGACTTCAGTAACAGACCCCACCCTCCTTCCCAGGGAAAGACTCACGTGGAAGCGGAAGTGGGAGACATCGGAGGGGATGGCCACATTGTAGTGGCCCACTGCTTTGTAGACATTCTTGCTGTGCTTCACCAGCACACCCTGTGGCCACATGCATTCTTCAGTCCACCTGGAGGCACAGTCCAAGAGTACCTCTTATCCTCAGCTCACACATGAAAATGATAGGGCATTAGGTGATCACTAGGGCTCTAAACGGAAGCACAGGGCTGAGGGATTGTCAGGAAGCCTTTTCCCTGTGGGTAAATTTGTTTCATCTGGGCTCAATTTTAACTTCCAATGGGCCCACCAAACAGCTACCTGGGTGGTCTTGGTAAACTATCAGTGAGTCTGACCACACTTTGCGTAAAATGTACTAAAGGCCTCCTGGGTTGGACAAAACCTCCTGAGGTCCTTGCTGCTCACTGTACTGATCACATCTCGGCATCAGCTGTCTCTCCATATAAGCTTACCTTCCTGAAGCCTTGTCCTCTGGCAGGCTCTTCATCATCTTTCAACAACTTATGATGCTCCAGAAAGCCTTTCTCAAACTCTGGAGAACTGAACATCCTTTTATTGTTCCTTGAACCTCCTGTTACCTCTCCACATTCCCCGATGTTTGACATTTATTTATTTTCCTGTCTGTATCCCCTCCTTTAGGCAGGGGACAGTGTCTAATTCATGCCTGTGTCCTCAGCATATACCACAAAGCTTGGCACCAAGAGGATGAATGAGACCACTAAGCTTTCCAAGCAAGTGTCTTTCAACTATCGCCTACAAGCAGCTCCCTTTAAACTTCTCCTGTCTCATTAACCTTCTCACTTAAAAACTAGTTATGGGGCTGGAGAGATGGCTCAGCGGTTAAGGCACTTGCCTCCAGTGCCTAAGGCCCCGGGTTCAATTCCC